>VWZP01005025.1:1313160-1381067 GCA_013396995.1 Dicaeum eximium
TTCATTAGTTACTAGAAAGAGTCCAGATCTCAGCACAGGACAATTTGTACTACTTCTCATTGTCTATGTTTAGTTGTCTGACAAATTTAATGCCTTTGTAAGGGACATTGTAAATCAGTTATGTTACCAAACAAACACTAGGACTAATGAAACCTGTAGCTGTATGTGACCCACAAGTCCCTGGACAAGCCAGCAACATCAGAGCTGCAAGAAAGCAACTTCAGTTTTAAGGGAGACCCTTCAGCACTCAGCAGAGGTGCTTGCACACAAGGGCTGGTCGGGCTGCACATGCATTTTCCTGGAAACACATTTTGAGTTGTCATATTTGTCTATTCTTGTGCCAGATGCACCTTTGCTGAGTCCACTTGTGTCACTCAGAGCTGTATTTCTCTTTGCCAAGTAAATTAATCCCATCCCTCTTGTGCAAGGACAACCAGAGGGATACTCTGAGACCTGGGTCAGATCAAGAAATCTGTGCACTACAGAGAAGTTAGAAATACAAGTATTGAATGACCTTTATTTTTAATCTTGAAATTGAAAGCTTCTACTTAGAAAATAAGGTCCTCTATGTCCTTCTGTTAAGCTTCCAAAAGAGACAGTGGATTATGGGGAATTTTGTAAGGAGCAACTGACTGGGTATTAACGATATAGGACAGTCAGATGACACTGCACCACTTAGTTAAAAGTTACATATAGCATTAAGTGAAACCATCTGTTCTGCCATGGCAGAATTAAATTCGCCATAACAGCAAATAATTTCCACAAAGGTGGGCACAAGGAAAACTCTTAATGTGAAACCATCTCCAGGATAATGGTTTTTTCTCACCATATCCCCTTACTTTTTATACTTTTTGGGCCGCAATCTGCCTCCCGACTGCCACCCTCAGCCTTAAAGGCGGCGCTTTGCCGGGAGCGGGCTGCCCGTGCTGTCACCCTGCGGCAGGAGCGGGAGCAGCGGGTGCAGGCGCACAGCAGAAGGGCGGGCAGGGATCCCTGGGTCATTCCCTGCCCTTCACAGCGCCGCGGATCGCTCCTGACAGGGCCGGCGCACAGGGGACCGACTGCTGTGCAGCCACCTGAGCCAGCTCGGCCGGAGCGCTGAGCCACTCTGGGCACCGTGTCAGCCACCACGGCAGCCAGGCACGGGCTGCGCTTGCCCTGCGGCGCTAAAAGCAGCCTGAGCCACGCAGTGGTACTTGGGGCCACACACAGCAGCCTTAACTGCATTGTTTTATAGCATAAGCTACAGCATCTGTGTTGAAAGGAGGGCAATGCTCAGTTCAGTATTAACAGTTTTCCTTTCCGCAAAAATGTTGCCTTTTGTTTTAAAGAAGAAACGAGGATCTGGTAAAAACATCCAAGAATGCATCTGCCTTGATTCCTCACAGGCAATCTTGTCTTCCATATACGTAAATGGTAAAATTACCCCCATTCCCTTAAGAGTCCTAAAGTGCTACAGGTATTTACACACTAACAAAGACTCTTCTGTGTTAACAAGAGATTTCAATAATGTAGGGAACTGCACAGAGGTAGCTGGCAGAGAACAAAGAACACATGCAGAATAACAACTAACACACGAGAATTTTACCACATACAGAAAAAAGTTACAAATGTTTTCAGCAAATGCTGAAGTGAAAGATTTGCCAGTAGGAATGCCACTTAACAGCAAATTATTTCCTCCTGAAAATGGATTCCCATTGCAACAGCTTCAAGTTAACTGTTTCAACAATGCATGCAAAGCTAACTTGCAAATACTCATATTTGCTAACACCTAAATTAGATGCTAAAACTGTTGATGCAAGTCAGTCTTTTCACAAAATCAATTAGGTTGGAAAAGACCTCCGAGATCAAATCCAACCCAACACCACTGTGTCAACTAGAGCATGGTACCAAGTGCTGTGTCCAGCCTTTCCTTAAACACCTCCTGGGATGGTGACCACCACCTCCCTGGGCAGTCCATTGCAATGTCTAATCATTGCTCTAGAGAAATTCCCACAAATGCCCAACCTGAACTGCCCATCTCAAGTCTCATAGCTTGAGACTATGTCCTCTTGTCCCATTTCCTGAGAGACCAGCCTGACCCTACCTGGCTACACCCTCCTTTCAGGCAGCTGCAGAGAGAGATAAGGTCACACGTGAGCCCCCCCTTCTCCAGGCTAAACAACCCCAGCTCCTTCAGCTGCTCCTCACAGGATTTACCCTCCAGGCCCTTCCCCAGCTCCGCTGCCCTCCACGTCCCTCCTGCACTGAGGGGCCCAGAACTGGACACAGCACTCGAGGAACATCACCAGTGCCAAGTACTGGGGGATAATCACTGTCCTAGTCCTGCTGGCCATGCTACTTCTCATATAAGCCAGGATGCCATTGTCCTTCTTGGCTGTGCTGGCTCGTACCCGCAGCTGTGACCAGCAGCCCCAGGTCCCTTTCTGCCTTGCAGTTTTCCAGCCACTCTGCCCCAAGCCCGTGGCACTGCAGGCATTTGCTGTGACCCAAGGGCAGGATTCAGCATTTCTCTTTGTTGAACCTCATACTCTTGGTCTCTGCTGATCAGTGCAGCCTGTCCAAATCCCTCTGGGCATATTTTTAATATTTTCACTTCAATATACAGGGAAAGTCATAGACCATAAGCTTAAGGTTTTAGATATAAAAATTAATTTGTTCTAGAGTTCCTAGACTAGATAAGGAACCTTTCAGATGTAACTTTAAACACTTAGTAATTTGTTTACTTTTCAGTACAGAGAATCAGCACTTAGAGACTAGTTTTTCTATAATGAGTATAAGACATTCTTTCTAGGCAGGACAATAACCCAAGGCCAAGGTCTACAAATAGATATCCTTATGATGTACTTAAGTAACATTTCCTCCAACATAATTTAAGCTTTAATGGTTTCCAAAAGGTATTTTCCTTGCTCTGGACCTCAAATACCACGTGAAGTGTTTGAAATGTTTAATAGTTGGCATTTCCCAGCCCATCTCCACGCTGAGGCAGTACGAGAGCCGGGGCACGGTTCGTGCAGCCGGAGCCCGGCGAGCGCTGCCGCCGCACAGCCCCGCCCGGGGCCGGCCCCGCTCCCGCTCCGACCCGGGACGGGCCGTGCCCGCGCTGCCAGCCGCTCCCGACTAGTTAACTGTAAAAACCGTGTCGCGGGGAATAAAAAAAGGCGGTATTTCTTACTAAACGCCAGCGGGCCTTCCGGAGGTGCCACTATTGATAAAGCAGGAGCTCAGCGCTCCCCGCTCCTCTCCCGGCGGGCCGGGACTGCGGCTGGATATGCACCGGGATACCGGGCGCGTTCCAGGTGCTGGGATACAGCGCTACAGAACCCCTTACCTCCTTTCAGTCGTGTCGGAACTGTGTAAAGACCACCGCTGGTAAATCCTTCAGTGCTCCTCTGCTTGGCATCACAGCTCGCACGGCCCTCGAAAGCGGAGCCGGGATCTCGCTGCCCACGGAGGACGCGGCGGGCGCTGCCCTCAGCCCCGCTCCCGGTGGGTTCCCGGCTCCCCGAGCAAAGCCCGGCCGGCAGGGACAGGATGAGCACCGGGCAGAGCTGCTGCTCCAAGGTGCTGCCACAGCCCGGCTTCCAGGAGCTCAAGGCCGCTAATTAACTAAGGCTTACTCGGAGCACTGGGCTGACCACAAATTGCTGCTGTTTTGCAGAGGAAAGGGGTAACAGCTTCCACCTGTGGCACTACCTGGAGCTGGGCTACAGGTGCGGCCCAAAATTCACCCGCAGAGCACACACGTTGGTTCTGAGGAGCTGCAGCAAAGTGTAGCATGATGTTTATTGAAGGTATTGATTCACACATTATATTAGGAACACATGACCACTTTAGGAAAGGTTATCAGAAATACAAATATATTAAGTCATGTCAGACGTAAACCACCATCTGGTCCACTTTCGTACGTATTAAATGAATTTTTTTCCTAGATTTGTCCATAGGTATGGTTAGTAGCCCTCTTTCTTTTGGCAGAGTATTCTATACAGACTGACCTGGCCCAGCACTGGCATTCAAAAACAGAAATCACAATGAAGTTTAAAAAAAAAAAAAAAGGAAAAAAAAAGACATGTGAACCTCCTACCCTAAACCTCTGTTTGAGTCTGGCAAGCTAAGCTGGAAGCTGATCTTATCCTTATGGCCAAAAGTAGAATACAATGGAAGCCTCCTCCAAGAAGAGAAAATTTGCAGCTTTTATTAGGTGTTACAGATAACCAGAGTATGCTTTAATATGGATCAAAAGAGATATACAATTAATGTGAACATACTATATTACTGAACTAGTATTACAACAAAAATTAAAAAG
Organism: Dicaeum eximium; assembly: GCA_013396995.1. Taxonomy (NCBI): domain Eukaryota; kingdom Metazoa; phylum Chordata; class Aves; order Passeriformes; family Dicaeidae; genus Dicaeum; species Dicaeum eximium. Next base: position 1,317,467 of record VWZP01005025.1, read on the forward strand.
ACTTTACCAGACCAAAAGACTGCTTTGATCTGATAATCTCAAGAGGGTTTTTTATTTGTTTACAAATATTTTTGTTATATATTCTGCAATTCTAGAGCTGAGGCACTACACACAGGCATCAAAAATCTCAACCAAATTCCCAGTTTTTATATATCCTATGACTAAAACTTCTTAAAAAATAATTTCCATACAACATCAATCTCAAATCTCTTAAGTCTCTTAAATTTGTCTTAAATAGCTGGATATCAAAAAACACTAACATACTTGCTCCTGAGGATAATTAGCCCCCAAATTATTTTTGAAGTATACCTGAAATACCTTGATAATTTATAAACACGTTTCAGGGTTAAATGATTCATAAGTACATGAGTCTTTGGTAAATAACAACTACTCTTTTCTTTATTCAAATAAAAAACTTAATTATTTTAAAATCTAGATTAACTGATTTGTTTAATAATTATTTCTCTAATGAATAAGGCTCACATGGCACAATGCTGATTGGGATGAATGGCTGTATGTATCAAAACACAAATAATGTTTTCAGGCTACAAATCCTGTTAATACTAGGTTCCTGCTCTGGCTCATTTTGGTTTTGTGCTGTTCAGCCAGCCTCAGGAATCTAGATCTGAATGAGAGCTTTCTAATGAATTAGATTTCCAACATTTAAAGGTGTCAGCAATCTAGAAAATACTGTTCATTGCAGAGATACATTCTACAGTAGGTACTGGATTGCATGCTAAAAACTACAACAAACCAATTAGTTTAAGTTTGAAATAATACATTACAGCTGCAGTATTTCCTAAAAATGTCTGCTTTACCACTTAGGCAGTGTGACAGAAAAGCTGTGCACTATGCATGCGTGTGGAGCTGAGGATGACTGCTTGCTCCCAAAGGAAACCTAAAGGCACAGGACACAGGTAATGTGAAAGGAAACCTGGAAACAAACATTGGCTTCCATTTTATTATGAGAATCCAATTAGGAAGTGAATGACTAACCTGATATTTTTACTCTTTGTGTACTAGATGCCATTGCTTTGGCTAAAAGATACTATATCATGTTCTTTGAGAAAAATAGCAGTATTAAATAGATCTTGTCATTTCAGAGGAGAAATGAAAATATGTCTGCTTTAAGTTTGGCTTACAGAGTTTTGGGGTTTATTTTAAACATGTCCAAGAACTAATCAGATTATTTTTGATAACTGTTACAGTTTTACCATTCTACTAGATTTTTTAAATTATCTGCTTTGTTAAAGGATAAATTACATTTGAGACAATAAATAATATAGTTTACAATAAATAATTTTCAAGTCAAAGTATTGTACTTACAAAATAATGTAATACTGTAATAGAATCTTCAAGAACAATTCCATTTTATATATTCTGCAGCAAAAAATAACATTTCTAGTAGGAAGGAATTACTTATAAACCTAGCAAGATCTACACATTCACATGTGTGTGTAAACAACTTAACAGGGTTTGTTATGTTCCCAGAAAAGCTATGCTTTTACAGTAGGTTTTCAGCTATTTTTTTTTAATAATATGATGGTAGGAAATATATAACAGTGCTTATGTTTAGCTCCATCACATGTTTAAAAAAAAAGAAATTGAGTGCTATTATTTACAAGCAGCAATTTTCCTTTTACTTCACAAGTGACTGTATCTGTGTGTGAACAAAATGTTAGGTCGAGGCATTCCAGATGAACTGCAGCTGAGTTTGGATGAGGATGATTTCAGGATGAACAGTGAAGGTCTTGTCAATAAATACCTAGAAAGGATATGAGAAATACAGCAAAGTTTACAGACAAAGCAACATTCAAGAGCAAAAGAAGTAGTGGTTAATGTGCCAGACTTTATAATTGGTGTGTGCAGGAAACTCAGTACAGTAAATGCTATTTATGAAACACAGAGGGCAATAGGCACAAGCCAACTCAGAAAAGGAATCTAAACTCTGTTGTATGAGGATCAAACATCTTTGCAATCCTTTATGTTTCAAGCCATGAAATAAATAAACAATGGAATCCTGAGTAAACAACAGAATCCTGTTTAATTTAAACTGGGCAAAAACTGCAAATGACATTAACCATGTTATAAAAAGTTGGATCATAAAAAAAACTGTTTAAACACCAAAAAAGGTTCTCAACTTTGCTTTCCAGCTCTAATGCTCTAAGAATAGACATGTTATCACTACTGTGATAACATGTGTAGGAAGAAATGATCCTACAACCTAGTAATTCACATCAGTGACTATTTACCTTTTAAATTCACCTTTTAAATTTAAATTCAGGCAACTATATAGCTTGTATTTCATCTAATAATACAAACAGTAGTTTATCATATACCTAATATTAATTCTTAAATATTTGCATGCTGTAATTACCTAAAAGTTAATTGTAGAAGTCAATTAAGTGGGCAAAAATAACATCCATACTAAATCACAATTTCACAATGAAGTATGTCAATGTTAGGATGGATTAACACAACACATTGTATAAATTATTGCTTAAAATTTTTTGTGCAATTCTAGTGAATCATATTGATTAATGACAAAAGACTGGTCAGACTGATCTCATGGATAGAGGCACTGTGTCAAGGGGAGACAATCTATATAAGAAAGTGTACAGATGTACTTTGTTTAAGCTTGAGAAAAACATTATCACTAATATAGTTTTTAAAGAATTTGTGAAAAAATAAAGTCTGATTTGGAATGGGTTGGTGGTGAGCTTGACAGTTCACTATGTCACCAGACCAAGTCCTGCCTTTGCTTGATGATACAGTAAAAAACTCTAATACTTCCCAGAAAATATGCCATGTAATAGATAAGGTCATTTAGCAAGCTGTAAGGACCTAGTGGTAGATTTTTTTTTTTTTTTGGTAACACAGGTTAATTTATGACTTTTTGCACAGTTTGATTTTGGCTAATTTTTTTAAGAGACTTTGGTATATTTTTTGAGCAGTCCTATTGTTTCATTTACTTAGTGGATTTGCAGTTAAGAGATAAAATTGAAAAGAAATTTGAGAAGTTATTAAAGAACTCTGTGGCAGTCTCCATTATCTTTTTATCTCTCCCTGTACAAATAAATTTTCCCACTTAAAGAGCTATCTATTTGTAAACTGTGAAAGCTTTAGTTTCACAAACTTTTGTTTCTCAAACACAAACAAAATAAAAGATTTGTTTGTGCTCAGACAAAACAAAGTTCTTCAAAATAGATTTTATAAGGTCTTGAAAAAATTGACTTCTCATACATTTATTACATTATACTCTAATATTTTCTTGCACCACACAATTTTATGGAGAGTGAGGAAAACTATTATTAGTAGTGGAGATTCATTAAAAACAGAAACCTAAGTGAAAAGTGAATTGGTATTGTGGTTCTCCCACTTCTAGAAAAGTAGTTCATTACCCTTACAATTGTGGGCCATAATAGACAAGAGAATTTATTTCCATGTGTGTCTTTCATTTCACAAATTCAGAATATCATGGTTAACTGGCATATTGCTGTATTCATGTCTAGATGAAACATTTATGGAGACTAATAAAAAACTGTAACTTTAATCAGAGTTGTCCTGACACTCCATCACTGATATTTAGGATATAGAAGGCTTAGATTTCTCTAGCCTATGAAGTTTATGAATAACTTCCATTCAGCATCCAAAGAAATACAGAAACTGGAGACTAGAAAGTTCTCTTGGAGCATCCCTTTCATTGCATTCCAAATGCAAGCCTGTTAGCTGAGTACATCAGAGTAATCTGATCACTTTGAATAGCTTGTGGTTGGTCATGATGTAAAATTTTCTGCAGTATTAACAGTAAAGGCAATAAAAACTTTGAGATTTTCTAGTCTTAGATAATCCAAATTGCTTTACCATACTCCTGCTATAACTCAGTAGATGTTAATATTGAATATGATTGGTTTGTGGCTAACATACTTCTACTTTTGCTGTGATCAAACAAACTTATTTTCTGGTTGGCTTTAAATTATGTTAGAGTGTCTCAAGATTCACATGTCAATAACGAATGAGTCCAGTGTATCAAATAACTAATCTGAGATATATCAAGTAAGCAATTAGGTCATAAAATAAGTTTAACACATAATATATCAAAAATTTGTTTTCCACATAATACTTAACTCACAAAGCCCTTCTATGTAACAATATATGTAAGATATTTTTTATAAACAAAGCATTTGTAATTTTATATACACAATAATTAAAATGGGATAGAATTTGGATGCTAAGTAATTTAAAACTGACATTTAATTCTCTGTCTGTTACTGTTTAATTGCAAATTGTTGACTGCCACAGTTGGAGCATTCTCAGCAATCCCTATACTGATAATATTATAACCCCTATTGTATCCAGTTGGGGAACTAAACCAGACAATGGAGAATCAGGTAAGTGCCAAACAATTCTTTTACTATATGATGCTGTTTTGCAAGGTTTGAAAATATGTTTATGCTCCGTAAGATGGAATAATAAAGCTTTCGATCTGTAGGTTTTGGAAATCAACTTTGCAAAACTGTGCAATACAGTAAATCAGATGGCACTTACCTGACCCTGGGCTGGAGCTGTGCCCCTATAGCATCCCACTGCGAGGGTGAGGCCAGAAGTATCTGACATGTTAGGATACCTCTAGGAATGCAAGTCTGGAAACACTGACTTTGAGGGATCTGAGAAGGGGAAGAAAGGAGATTTTCAGTTCACTTTATGGAAAGCCTTTGCTGCAGCTAATTAGGCAGTAGGCAATCAAGAGTTTAGTAAGTGTACTTTCACACAAGGTGTGTACGTCAAGTTTTCTTTTGGTAGCACAATGACTGGGGTAGTGAGATTAGAATGACTGAAAGTCAGGATCAAGGGAAATACTGAGGAGTTTGGTAGGTTTTTTTCTTACAGAGGGAACCAGACGAGTGGTAGCAACGTGGACTAAAACCTGTTCCAGTACTATCCTTTATATGTACGATTTAGGAGGAAAATATTCAAATTTATACCTTGTATCATCCCAGTGGTTGCTCATCGCAGTTGGGGATCCTCTTGAATCTGATGAATGTTTGTAAAGCACCAGCAGGCAGTGTTTACAAAGCTGCACTATTCGCTGGCAGCACTGGAGCTGCTCTGGAGTCACCGCCTCTGAGCCTTTACTGAATATGGTTTCCCAAGAGCTCCTGACGAAAAAAGAAACAAATCGTGGTCTCTGTCACAAATTGCAATCTAAGAGCTTTACTGCTTTATATCAGACTTAACACCAGAGGAACAAGAGAAAAAGCATGACCTTGCGTGTGTACAGGAAAGGTTTATACTATTTAACACAAATACTGGCAGATGCTGAGTGCAAAACACAAAGTAAGAAGTTAATCTTTATATGGGAAATGTCCACTGCCATTTTTCATTTGGTTTGCTCCCTGAAGTGTTTACAGAGAATACTACAATAAACAGTTCTTTGCATACACCTCAGCATTCTTGTTTGTGCAAAATTCTGACCAAATTGCAGATCATTCAATCTGTTTCAAAAGACAACATGGTGCTTGTGAAGACTTTTTTTTGGACAAAATTATTATCCAGTAGCACAGATGGTTTGTAAGCTTTTTTGTTTGTGTATGAAAGAAGCACTTCACAGAGTGAGGAAAATTTGCTGCATCTGCCTTCAACATAGCATGCAGGCCCATTCAGCCTTGCCCACAGAGAGCAGCAGTAGATTTCACAATGCCAGTGCAGAAAGTTCATCCTTAAAACAACATCACAGAACCAGCAAGCTTACTCCTGCCTAGTAAGGTTTTTTTAAACCGGGCTGCACGTCACTGTGAGGGTGCTGAGACACCACCTGTGCATGCCCCAACCCTGACAGTGTTCAAAGCCAGGCTGGACAAGGCCTTGGGCAGCCAGGTCTAGTGGGAGGGCTGGGACTAGATAATCTTTAAGGTCCATTCCAACCCCTCAACATTGCATGAGTCAATGATTCTATGATTAGGATGGAATTAAGACCATTAATGACTAAAAGATGAGCTGTATGTATAGCTAACTGATTTGTCAGCCTGGCTCCTCTGTCTAGATTGTATGTTCCAGCTGAAAACATTCAGTCCTACAGAATTTTCATTGCAAACATAAATTTCAGTGATGCAAACTTTTGTCCTTAATTATCATTCATCATTCAATTGTTTAAGAAGTATTGTTTGTGTACATCAAAACTGCTTAATTTCACAAACTGAATAACCATAGAATCATTTAGGTTGGAAATGACTTGTAAAGATCATTGAGTCATACTACTACTTTTCTTTAATATATTTCTCTCTATTGTTTTATGTCTGGAAACTGTCCACATATATTTTTATACAGAAATTATTCTAGTGTCTTCAGTCTTTCCTCATGGAGTCATGTTGGTAGAAAGTAGCAAGATAGTCTAAATATTACATTCATTCAACAGATTTGCATTGCTACATGTAATTATATTCTAATTCACTCCATAAAAATCAGAAATCCTGTAGAAGAAACTTTCCTGATAAATTCCTTAGGTTCTGGACTTCATGATAACGTTTCTACAGTTAAGAGGCATTTTTTCAGTGACAAATAATATATGGCCTGCTGCAACCATGGCTGACTATGAACTAGTGCTGTATAGTTACCCTAATAACAAAAGCTGAGATTTGGAACATACACATGAATTTTAATGGGCTTTCATAGAAATGTGCCTATGCAACCTCCTCCGTGTGTTAGATTCAGTTTATTCTCCATTATACTGCAATCAACAGGGATCAGAATTCTGTTTCCTAAGTTTAATTGGTTATGCTGTAACTTTAGCTTCCACAGATTAGTAAGAAATCACGGACTCCTCACCAGATACACAAAAGAATATTATACTGGATTGTGCAATGTGGTCAATTAGGTGTTATTTTTTATATCCATCTGAAGTCAACTGGTTCCTCTAGTTTTCTTCTATTAGTTTTAATTGTTTATTATACAGTAAAACAAATGAACCTTTATGAAACCCTCTACATCGCCTTTTTTTCAGAGAATTTCTTTGTTCTTTCTTTTCATTAAAATAGCACATACCTAGCAGAGATCTAACCAGCAAGAGAAAACCTTAAGGCCATTAGCTCCACTCCTCTCCCAAGACATCTATCTTACAAATAGAGAACATACTACATTCCTTAATGTATTTTCATATAGTATTGTTGTTTCTGAATCAGCACATTAACATCCCTTTCCCAACATGTTTCTCCAAATTATACACATGCCCTATGTTTATTCCAATCTGTTCTTTAAAGACATAAGGCTGATATATTTTGAATATTAGATTTTTTCCTTAGATTATTATATTTGTAAATACATTACTAAATGTTTGCTTCCATCTCTGAGAAGGTTGCCCTTCATTGCTAGATTTAATTCTACTATACATCTTAAGGTGCTTTTAAAACAATGTGCAATGTATTACATCATTCTTGTGAATGAAAATTAACAACAAAGTATGCCAGCATTGACTGTAATTGTGAAGTTATGAAGAAGAAGAAGAGAAAAATTGGCTTACCCTGAATTACAGAAACAGTTCCATAGGCCTTGACCATGGCTCCAAAGTAAGCGATTAAATACGCGGTTAAAAAGACGGTAGAGATGTAAATTTTCAATGTCTGGAGCTTTCCAGACATGCTGTAGCACTGCACGGACACTTGTCCTGACTATATCCAAAACCTAGGAAAGAGCATTCCAAGTAAATCAAAGACATTTTGCAAAACCAAAACCCAGAGGATGGCTGATGCCCTGCACACGTACAGACAGCTATCCCTTTGCATGACTGCATACCTGTACATTTCTAGAGAGATCTGGGCTTCATTTCTGTGCTTTCATCTGGTAACTTTTATTATATGTTCTTTCTGTTTGTAACATTTTGCAAAGCCAAATCAAAGTATTTTATTTTTATTACAGAAAAGCTCATTTCTGTTTTTTCAGTCTGTTCAATACTAGCTTATTTAAATGAAAGAAAGGGTAAAAAGAAACAAAATGGACACAATTAAAGACTAGAAGCAACTTAATTAACCCAAGTATTGCATTTTTTCTTTCCCCACTCCCTTGTAAAATATAATCTATTTTATAAAGAACTAAAACGTCCTGCAAAACTACAAACTGCCTTTAGTTCCGTGTCTGTTTAAGCTCAGTGTTACCCTGGATCAAACCATATGAGTGTACCTGGCAAGAGACAGCAGTGAAATCAGTAAGAAAGAAAATAATCAGCAAGATATTTAAAATAGAAACATTTATAGACACACCATGGATTTATTACATACAGACTACATTTAAATGCAAGAGCATAAAGGCTGAGGTGCATTCAGCATAGTGCTCAACAGCTGCACATACCAACTTACCAGAGTCTGGATACACCCTTGCACATCCCACTGACCTGGGGCATGGAAGGAAGGTGGGATTCATCATGCCTGCTTTTAAATATCTGGACATTCTCTTATCTCAGTCCTCTATGTTCCCTTCATAATCCCTGGAAAGAACCAGACTCCAGAGTGTCTTTGATTCTGTCTATTTAGATACTACCAGTAAGTCTGGGAATAGTTTTGTAGCCAAAGTAGTATTTAGGCCCCATAGTGACACTCTGAACAGTGCAAAATCTTTCCTACAAAAAAGCCCATGGTGCATGTAAACTACCAACAAAAAAGCCAGTTAAATCCATGAAATCTCCTTTAAAGGAAACACCCTCTCTGCCTCTTTTGCATAACAGCATCTTCCAAAAAACCAATCAGACTTAAGTGAGTGGTAAATAGATGGAGGTGTTTGCTAATTTGGTATAAGATTTTATAAATTAGAAGGTACGATGCTTTCCCTGGAAACTTTTGGATATATAGGACAAACTGATTCACGTGTTGAATTGTGGTTCTCAAAAGGTGAAAGAGATTTAGTAGAACAGTAAATTATGGAAGAATGGTGTGGAATTGCAATTTTTAGATCCTACATAACAAACTGTTGTTTATAAATTGTCTGACAAGGAAGGAAACAAAGCTTAAATAAACAAAATGCTTGCAATATCACAAGGAAGCTGTGTAGTGTGCCTAATGGGCAGAAAATCTACAGATACCTAATAATGAGAGCCTTGATGAAATTTTTTTTTCCATGTTATTTAAACCCTTTTTGAAGACCTGGGATTAGTCTGTATGTATGTACATGTCTTGCAGTAATTCCATGCACATAATAACCCAGAGTAAATACAATACTGTCCTCTCTGTTGGGAATCTTTATGAATGCAGGTGTCTAACGCACTAAAACTCACAAGTACAATATTAAAATCTAAGGGTGCTGATCTTTTTTAGTGACAGCAGGAGCTAAAGCCAGGTTTTGGAGTGTCCCATGCCTGTAGAACAGGCCCAGACTTTCAGACACTTCCTTAGCAGCATTAGCCTTCATGCTTCTGAAGCCCTTTTCCTTGTGTCTCACCTAAGTATTCCCACACACATGGCCAGTATCTGTGGTCAAACACACATCTGAAACAACTGAGTCCCTAAAGCACATAAGGATCAGCCCTACATTTCTTTGCAATGTTACACTGGCTAATAGTATCTCCCTGTGTGAAAAAGGGGAATTCCACTCTGTATAGACCCTCTCACTAGTCCAAAAGACATAAGCTATGAACAACGACAGCAGTGTAGACCTTTTTCCTTTACTGTAGTACCTGGAGTTGAAGAAAACTGAGAACTGAACACGTTAGAGCAAGACACAGGCTGCCAAGTACTCTGGAAAAAAAAATCTTTCTTGCTGTCTTTACTGTGCTGATATTGCCAATACGCCAGAGCAGGAAATGTGCTGGTTAATTGTCCTTTATTTGCAAACATGGCAAAAAAAATCATCCATTTAAGAAAAGAGACAAGGCATTGCACAAGGGCTGGAACTTCATGAAACCTACATCTTCATTTTTCTAAGATAATTTCCCTGGCTTGCCTTCATCTTCTGTTTAATTTATATCATTTACTTTAACAAAACAAATTATCTAGGTATAACAGAACAAGATGTTATGAAAGGGCATATTCAAAACCCTCTGGCAACCATCAAAACACTTTTAAAGAAATTATGTAAAGTGTTGCAACATGAAGCAGTCATAACTCCTCCCACAGAAAAATCTCTTTTAATTGAAAGTCTTAGAGGTTAAATTTCTTTTTAACATGAATTGATTTAATTGGTTTACTCTCAACTTACTTCTGAATGCCTCCTGTACCCGCACTGTAATGCCAGAATATTACACACTAAGAGTATAAGTGTAAGTTTAATTTTTCTATATATGTTGAATAATTGTTAAGCAAATACAGCTGTCAGGGATGAATATTGTGCAATCTAGTACATTGGCCAGGTATTTTCTGCTTGTGTGTTAGAATTTCCCAGTAAGTAAGAGTGAAGGGGACTGAGATTCTGTTTCGTATTTCACAAAGTTGAGAAAGGTACCTTTGAGACAGATTCCTTACTTGCATAAATATTCTCCACCTTGCTCATTTCTCCTTCACCCACTTCATTGGAATATAAAACATACTTCTTTCAAATCAACAAAAGACATTTGGCAGTCCTCAGCTGCAATGTCATTGTCAAAGTTAATCCGTTTTTATAAACTACCCTTCTAAGAATAACTATCTGATTGCTTGAAGGGATTGAGGTTAAAAGCAGTTAAAAAAAAAAGGCAAATCATTTCCAGTGCAAGCAAAGATGAAGGGCTCACTGGCGCTTCAGGAATTATAAGTCTCCTAAAGTTGTAAAAGATGTCCTCACAAGAAGAGCAGAAAGTCCACATTTCTGATTGTGCAGTTTTTGCAAGTAACAACCTGGCACATCAATCTCTGTCATCCTGACTTTGTACATGTACCCTTGGTTTACCATGACTGCTAGTCAAATAAAGGGCAGAACCACCCTCTCTTGGAGGCTTTCTGAAATAACCCTTAAAGGAGAAAATTCCTTGCTTGGTAGGTCCATTTTTTATTCAACATGATCTATTCTAATACTGTAGGTCAAATACTCGAACAGCCAAGTGCAGTATCACCACCTCTAATGGAGTTTTAATATGCCTGGTCTGAAACTGCTGACTGGTGTAGCTCTTATCAATCAAATCTGCCAAGTGGATACCCTGCTAAGAATGTTAGCCAGAACTTAGGTATTTAAGCACTAATCATTCATTTGTTTGCTTCTTTTTTTTCAGCAGACTATTTTTTTGAGAAATTGATTTTTAAACTATAATCCAGAACAATCATGCTTCTCCAAATATGGAGCAACATAATGTCTTATAATAGAATTAAAGCATATCTACGTTAGTACCAATAGTCAGTATTTTGGCATCTCAAGTCACTCCCAGCTACTGCTAAACATAGTAGAAACACTGCTATTCATGTACTTTAGATGACCTTCTGAAAATGAAATATGTCACTTACTTTTCGCTGCTTTGCTGAATCCAGTTTTACCAACCAATAAGATGACACTTTTGGTTTATGATACTTCCAATTATCCATAATCTGTGGTCATTGTAAAACACAAGATACAAAATACACATGAAAACAACTGAAAGCTGCTCTTGCATTCACAAGCACTCCTAACCCTTAGAAATGTGAGCATCTTAAAGACCGCCATGAGAAGTTTTCTCTACAAGAAATAGCAAAATATTTCAAAATTTATGTGGGGCAACATTTGCAAAGATCTGTGTGATGCTTCAGTTTAATACCACCCTCTTTTCTACCTGATTCTGACAATCGTACACTATAAAGCAGTTAGAAAGTTGTTTTGACTGACTCAGCTCAGATTTTTTGAGAGTAGTAAGTTCAGTAATGCATAACTGCTGATCTACTGAAATAGTGAAGGGTTTTGCTGCATATGGGACATTAGACAGACGTGGAAATCATCCTTTCTATAAATAATCATATATGAACGGCAACACTCTCACAAAACCTAAGCGCTACCAAAATAGCTCAAGCTGCGAACATACATTTTAATTCTCCTTTTGTTATTTTATCTTTCTACTCTACTCCAGATCTTCAACAAGCTCTGTCTCGCCAGCACTGGTTTTGCTCCGTGATGAACTATTTCCCATCAGGAATTGGCTATGGCCAGACGAATTCCACAGGAGTTCTGCCCCAGGAGGGTGCGGGCTGCCCCGGCGGGGCTGTGCGAGGCAGCACCGGCACACGGAGCACTCATCCCCTCGCACAGAGCACACGGGCACCAGGGACACATCCCATGAAGCATTTCAGCTCTGTTCTGAGCAGCCCAGCCTGCTGGTTGTGAGTACTACCTCCCACCATCACCAAATCAACCTCCCTTACAGAAGAATTCCTTTCCACCCCAATGTAGCTGCAGAGATTACAAGAAACATAATCAACATTCTGGAAGCTCACAGAGCTCAGGACATTTCTGGCCAGATAATAAACCAGATTAATTCTAACACATCAAGGACTGTGCTCACTACATCAGAGCACAGGTGTTAATTTGAATCTTTTCCTTTTTCTTCTAAAATGAGAAGAGAACATCTATCTTGATGTTTTTCTTTTCCATCCTGTTAGCTTCTTTGCATTAAATATTTACAAGGTATTTAGACACCACGCAATTTCTGCTCATATATGAATATTAAGTATTGGGGTTTAATTGACCTTTATTTTTGGTATTGTTTCACTTGTCTTTGATACCAAACTACAAGGCTCAGAACAACATTAGATGTGAAAAAGGCAAATTTGGTAGACTACAAGAGCCAAAAAGCTCCTGACTGGTGTTCTTTATGACCCTCAAGCCTCCATTCTGCCTGCAGCATACCGTTCTGAGCTCTCTAGTGTGCCTGCTCGAGAGCAAGTTAAACAGGTCAGGATCTGTTTCAACAATATCAGATGAAATATGAATTGTAACATTCTTCTGGGCTTACTTAAAAGTTTGAACTCTCTCTACAATGAAAAACTGAATATTCTTAACCCTCCTGATTATTTCTCACATATTTTATAAGGACATAGGAATGTTTTCAGTGCTGCTCTTTTAAGGTCAGAAAGCATGCAAAGCTCCAAGCTTTCAAATTCTTTTGAGTTATCCTGAGTTCTGGAAGTTTTAGAGCCACAGGAGCTAATGAATCATAGATTGAGCTTTTTACTTTCCTTCATTTCAGTAGCCTAAACAGTGTCTAGTCTGTTCTTCTTTCTTATTTATAGATACTTACATCTTCTATAATTAATTCAGATTCTTCATTTGTTTTTCCTGGGAACTTTACTCTCAAGTCATTGATAAGGAGAAGAGTCTCTTTTGTCAAAGCAACTTCTTGCTCTTTTGTTTTCTGTTGCAGCAAAGACTCACTCTAAAAGCCAACACGAAGCAGAGGAAAACATTTCAAGTGTGCCATTAAATCACATTACAAAGATGTTTGCTTGACAAAAAAAAATTTTAGAGTGACATAAAATATATTATTAAAGTGCACAGACTTATCATCTAATACAGAACTAATATATATCACATACATTAATGCATCACCATTACTGAGAGTTGTCAAGAAATCCAAGAAAAACAGTTAAAATGTAAGTTTGTTTGAAATAGAATAAACAAACATATATTCCATATTTATGGCCCCCACAATTTAAAATATAACTTTGAAACTGAGATAACAGACTTTGAATTTAAATTCAACGTAATGAAAAATATTATTAGTCATAAAAAGCATCCTTTCAGTTCCTCATTTCAACAATTTAGCATAAATACGAAATATATCACAGGGCCAAGATTTCAGGAAGCATTAAAAGGGACACTTTTCTCCTACTTTAGTCAGTAAGGAGTCTGACAGTGTCTCCAATTGTCCAGAGTTTTGTTTAAAGTATTGGTGCTTTTTACACCAACACTGATCTGAACCCCTGCAGTGTCTGCAGAAGACCATCTCTGGAGGATTTGGGGGTCTTTCTTAAAACAAGACACACTAGTTAGAAGTGTTTCTGATCCTCTTTCTTTACTTTCATATACTTTTGCATTTTCACATTTGCAAGAGCAAGTCAGTCTAATTTTAATGTTTTTCAAGAGTGAAATTCAAAATTTTTAGGCACTTCTAATCTTTGTATACTGTAACAACTACAACACTTAAGGGTATTTTTATTAGAGTGATAAATATTTTCAAGCACAAAAAAAACACATTCGTATTTGATACATGTTAATGTGGCTGAAATAATAAGATAGCAAATATTTTCAAATCCACTTTTGTTTATAACTCCTATAAGAATATGTCTGTAATTCCCAAATGTAAATGATTTATTTTAAATATTGCTTCCCTACATTTAGAAAATTTGGATCTCAGCAGACTCCAAAAATGGCAGTGTACTGCTCTTTCCTTGCCCAAAGGATAGATAAACTAACACTTTGTCATGCACAAATTATTTCTTCTTAGTAAGTCACAGTTTATCAATTTTAATGTTATTCCAGCAGTAATATATAATATATTATTCTTAGTTGCAAAAATAATTATGAACAGAGTTCCATTCAGAATACAGTGCTAAATTATAAGTAGTTCTTATCCATTCTGTAAGTAATTTTATTCACATCATTTTTAGGAAGCATGACCTAAGCTCTATCACCCAAAGTAATTGTTCTGCACATCAAGATCATTTCTGCAGTGGAGCTTTCTCAATGAAAAAGAGAGTATGCTTTCTTACTAATGTTAATTTAAGCAAGTAGCCCATTTTTAACAGCAGATAGTAAAAGACTGCTTTTAATCTTTCAGTAATTTGTATTTGATATAAAGTTAATGTGAACAGAAAAATCCATATTAGCACTGTCTCATTAAACTCTCAGGGTACATCGTGATGATAAAAGGGTACTTTTTAAACTTGAGATAGCTAATGCAATAAAAAATACCTTTAACACGTTGTTGTGAAGACACAATCTTAATGTCTTTCCAATTCTATTAGCTGACTTTAAAGATGGAAAACCATGTTAAGGAGTATTTCACAAGATGTCAGCACACAATTTTAAAAGGATCCTTTTTCATCATTTAGACAAAGCCTCACAGGCAAAACAGACAATGAGCATTCTACTGGATAAAAATGATTATTAGAGATAGTAAATACTATGAAGCAAGTTAATTAGCATTATAAAAGGATTTCTCACAATCAAAGCTCACCACAATACAGAGAGGCGGCAAATATGGGTTAAAAGTGCCAATTGGTTTTGCCCCATCTCCACACAAATTATTTGGGTGAGGAAATATATAGGTCAGGCATCAAAGCAGGAATGGAAATGCTCTGGCACCAGCAGGCAATGCAGTCCTGAATGAGGCTGGAGATTGATCCCTGCAAACACTGCCTAGGGATAAGTGAATATGGGCTCCATCATGCCAACACAAAAGAAGAAATGCCAGGGCTGTGAAGGAGATACCAAAGAGGATGACAATCTGCTAAGAAAATGAAAAAATATACATGGTCCCGAAGTACATTGTGAAAGTACAACTAATCACACAAATTCTAAACAATTAAGAGTGTTTAATCTGATCTATTCTTTGTAATTCTCGAAGAGAGGGTTCAAATGAAAGATACTTTATCTACTTTTTTAAAAACGAGAATGGCTTCTGAGTCAGTTACTGCAGTGGTAAGTCCCAAAAACCACAAGCACGGTATAAATTTTCTGTTGTTCACTTTGGAAGTAGAGCTCTACTGCAGTGGTATAGCATATGCAAAAGAGGTCCAGTAGGTTGAAAATTAATCTCACCATCTTCTACAATGGACAGCCATACAAAGACTTACTAATGTTTTACTCTGGCACAGGGCATTTACCCTTGGACTATACACTGGTTCTGAAATCTGGATGTATTTTTGTCACTGTAAAGATTCTGAAGGTGGGTACAGCCTTACTTCAGAACCAAGAGCCCCCAACCAAATCACAGAAAATTTTTAAGAGAGGAAATGACCCTTTCTATCTTCAAAAGCCAATTTAGGAGTGAAGGTTTCCCATTCTCTTAAGATTCCAATTTCCACAAATCTGTATTGCTACACCATGAACACTGAGACATCACAGCTGGCACACATCCCATACCACATACAAGTCTAGAGATCTTATATGCTTGAGTGTCTGTCAAAATAATCTTGACTACAGTACCTCAAGTTTTCTGATGTTGCAAAAATTACCAATGTGTTTATTGAGTTTTGGAGAAAAATGGAACACATTTTGAATGCAACAGCTGTGTTAACTCACCCCTGAAGAGTTCATAGATCCCAAGGTGGCTGTCTGAGGGAATCTGGCTGAAGATGGGCTACGATTTAAAGAGTGAGACCTGTTCACTGAGGACGGCCGCTGCGTTTGCAGAGACGCTTTGGCGGAGCAGGGCCGCGGCTCGGCTCCCTGGGACTGCACGGTGAGGATGGAGATGGAACGAGGGCAGCTCACAGAACGCCTGATGGGACCTGTGGATGATGTGGGGGACGAATAGGATGGAGACTTCACATTTTTATTTGAAGGCTTGCAGTTCATTCTACCTGCAGACAGATCAAATGAATGATGGTATTACTTATTATTTTCTTAACATCCATTTTCAGGCTTTGTAACTAACAACACATATGAGCAATGTGTGCTCAGATGTTGTACTACAATGCGTGTTGACTAACAACAATATATGCAGAAGTCAGTTGTGTCAGATCCCCTAATAAAACAGAATTAACATACTTATAGGAACATTTATTTCGTCCTCATATTCAGCTTTAATCAGGCAGACTCCAGTCCACTATAAGAGGCAAGGGATTTATGAGAGACAGGATGTGATCTTTAGGTCAAAATTTATGTGACTTCTGTGTGTGGTTTCCTGACTATAAGGATATGGAAAGAGGAGAGAAAATTTGTTCAATGGATCCCATATTTGCAGATTCAGTATCTCTCATTTGTTACAACATAATTACACCATATTTTAATTCCATTTTCAGCTAAATAAATGCTGCTATGAAAAATAAAATTTTAGAAGCAGCATTACATATATGCAACTGCATTATAAACTTCTTTGAGACAATACGCCACTAAAAAAAAAATAACATGGTATATCTATTAATTTAGAAAACATTTTAAAGCAACTGAAACAAGCAAACCAGTGCTCAACCCTGAGATACAAAGTTGACACATTCTAAAAGACTGAAGAATTTAATATAATTCATCGTCAATGCCAGACTTCCTTGGAAAAGTGATAATTTAACTTACCTGATCGTTCCAACGATTTGTATTTATTTTCTTCAAGATAATATGAAACTTTTTTCTCTTTCTTTTCATTGAGATCTTCCTTTTCACTTTCTTCTCCCGATTCTGACATACTGCTACCACTATCACAGCTACTGTCACTGCTGTAGTTCTTCTGCTTCCTTAAGGAATGTGCACTTTCTGGCATTGAACACAAGGGCTAAAAAAAAAAAAAAAGAAAAAACACCCAATAAATTGAATTTAATTCAAATAATTCAAAGGAAAATCCAAAGAAACGCCCGAAGAAACAGCTGGATATCCCACTAGATCCTAGATTCGGGTAGGTTCAGGCAGAGCTATAAACCCTCCCAAATCAGATTGGATGTTTGTCCTAAATTTTAGAATAATTGCTTAAATATTTCATTAAATTAATTCCACTGTAATTCTAATCTTTGTCACATGAAGAGCAGCATAATATAGTACAAGTGGGGGGAGAATTATTTGAAGTAGGATTTGCACTACCAAACATATTGAATTTTGGTTTGAAATCATTAATCAATTGATTCAGAATACCATTTACAATCAGTTCAGGTTCCTCACTGATATTTGCAATAACTGAAACTACAGCTTAATAATGATCAACATGAAGTAGAAAAATACATCAGGGAACTTTGGCTGTTTTACTTCTAAAAAGAAAGTGATTAATCCACATCCTGCAGAGATCAGAAACCAAAGAATATACAGCAAGCTGTGCTGGGGGTTCTTGGTGCCTCGTATGCACATGGGATTCAGTGTCATTAGCTAATTAATCCTGTGCTATTACCAAGGATACTGCAAGACAAAAACCACAAAGGTGGAGACAGAGAAACTGATCCAAGAACAGAAACTACAATTGAAAATTATCCATCTTCCATCTACCATTAGTCAGACACAAAAAATGCAGTATCTTCCATTACATCTGTTTTCCTAAGTAGGTTTGTGTGGTCAGATTTTTTTCCTACACACTTTCTTTCCAGAAACTCTCAGCTATAAGAAGCTATGCTGATGGCCTCATCTACCTAATGGATTTCAATTAAAGATCAGATTAAAAAAAAAAAATAATCATAATTTCTGGTTGTACTCTGAATCAAAGTGAAAAAGAATTCTCAGGAAGAATTTAAATTTTCCTCATGACTTAGCATAATGTAATGCACCTAGATTTATTAGGGTATTGTATTTATTTATGAGGATAACAGGAAAAAGCCCCAAAACCTCCTGTTGCTGCAAAATACACTTTGTAACTAAATAGAAGCTACCTAAATGTCTATTCCAGACAAGGAAGGGAAGGGATTTCTGCCAATAACTAATAGCATGTCTATGCCATCCCAAGCTGTTAGACCAGATAAGGAGAAGTTAGAGAAGAATATTGCATTGAGGAGAGCCCTGCCAATTGTTGTTACACAAAAAATATGTTGATATGTATCTGTCTGCCAAAGGGATAAAGGTAAGGTGCCTCAACACACGCCACTTCATTAAAAATAGCTCTTCTTATCATGAAATGCTGTATATGATGGAGACATATTGATCAGACATTCCTGAGGAGTTACACAAGGTATAACAAACATTTTCAATCACAGCTCACAGATTAGATCTTATTCCACTTATCATATACATATTCCTCACACATTCTACAGTAAACAGTATCAGTTAACAAAGAAGAATAAAAGGAATAAAAATAATAAAAAGAAAGATGAAATAAATTACAAAAAGCAATAATGACAAATAATAGCTGAATCTGGTTATAAACTGATCTCCTAAAGAGATATTTGATTGCCTAGCACATCTAATCACCTTGATTTTACCCTTATGCTAACCCAGTTTTTCTATGATTAAGCTCATCTGATCTTACACCAAAAGAATCAAAATTAATTTTTCAATTCCTCTACAATGTCTGCTGTTTTAGTTCCTTAGTTCCTTGTCCTGCACACATGGGTAACCCTGGCAGTGTGTAGGTGTCAGGAGCCCTCTAGAGGCTATAAATAAACCGGACATTTCCAGAAGGCACTTCTCCATCTCTGAAAAATTCAGTGGTATTTTAAGTGCAGGAAAAAATGCCTTCAGTCTGTGAAATTCTTGATTTCTTTTTTCCTACACTGAGTTACTAATCATGTTCAAATAAAAATAAGGCTGAAATTCCTAGCAAAAATGGAATAATTGTTAGATGCAAAGCTTGTATTTATTTATACACACACAGCCCTCAACCTCTCCTATGTATAGATATGTGTGTGGAAATGCAGATGTTTATATATGCTTCCAGGTATGAAGAGTATGGGGAGGAACACACCTCTCTCTCCTAACTATTCCAGTTGTCTGATCAATTTTCTGAGTCCTGGTTGTTGGGAATTTTTCAAGGAAGAGTGCAACCCAAGGCAGTGCATCTGACCCAAGAGTACCTTCTATCAGCAGGGCAGCCACTGAATTTAAGGGAGGACAGACTCCATGACCTTCTCAAAGAACCTTTCATGTTAGGGTACATGACATGAAAAGTACCAGTCCTGTGGTTGTTTTGTTGGGGTTTTTTTTCTATTAGATCCTGCATATGCAAATGGTCCTTTAGTGGTAGGATTTTATGGTCACAAGATGAGGTTTACAGCTGGATTATTCTCTTACCTGACAGACTGACAGGCAATAGTACTTCCTACTGGCTGCCTCACTCACCAAATTTCTGTATAGATATATATTTAGATATTACATATCTCATAGCAGCCTCTTTACAAAGAGGTGGCCAATTAAATGCATATGATTGGCCATATGCACCTTAACCCTTACAGGGAGTGGGTGATGCTCTTTTGGAAAAAGATACCAGGACCATCTGCATGGGCATCTGTATTTCAAAGGGAGCACACAGGACATTATACAACCATGGAAATCTCTGCTTACATGGCTTCACTGTAGGCAAGGCTTAAATGATTGAGAAATGTATCAGGACCATAAAAAAAGATGCAAGAATAAGAATCCTGCAGAACATGAAGTGTGCACAGTGCATGGAAAAGAAAGTTTCCCTTGATAAGGTAGTTTCATTGTTTTCTGTTTTGATTTCATCAATTTTAGGGGGGGAAAAAAAGGAAATTTTGGTCATAAGCAATATTTTCTTTCTCATCTAAGTGCAAATAATATTGTACCAGTAAGGCAGCTGTAAGCTACACAATCTATTTGCCTGCTATAAAAGAAGACCATGGCATATATTCTTACTCATAAATTAATCAAAATTCACCTTAAAACTAATTGAGAGATGTTTCTCAATTTGGGCTTAGTACCCTATTAATGTTTAATTAAATGTTACAGTCTCCAGCCTCGGAATGCCTTGAGAGCAAGGAGTGTAGAGGGAGAATAGAACAAGTCAGTGTGCATACAGGCAACCAGACAGATGCTCTCCAAGGGTTGCTGGGAAAAGAAAGGCTTCTGGAAAAAGGGAAAAATGTGACTGAGATGTTAAGCTTGAGTAACTGACCCCATGTTAAAGAACTGAAAACAAAATTTCAAGGAAAATAATCTCTGTAAGACCATGGACTGAGTGTCCTGCTAGGGTGGACTGGTTTTTTTTTCTCTTGTTTAAATGAATCCACTGCTGTTAAAGCATGAGCTCACAAAATCCCCACATTTTAATGAGGTCCCTGCAAATCTATCTTAATACCAGATTGGGCATGTAGATCCTCTTTCCAGAATGCAGCCTGTAATAAGATGTAGCTCTTTGGATTCTTGCACATATTTAAAGTACCTCTTCAAGCTCAGAACAATTGTCAGCATTCATTTTGTACAGATATCCACAGATTTGTACACCATGTCATCAGAAACATAAAATGCCGTAAAAAAATTTACATGCATCCATAAACAAATCCATCGAAGCTCAGAACAGAGAGGTGGGCTCTTCTAAGCAGACTTGACCTAAAATGTTTACAGGATATAAAAAACGTACTTATTCTAGTCAAGCCCAAACTATTTATCTTTACTGGCTTAGAGATGTGCAGTTTATTTAAGGCAGAGACTCACATGAACTATGCACACAAGCAGAAAGCATTAAGCTAAAAATAATATACATTCACATTAAAAGCAGATTTTGGATACAAAATGGGTTCCAAGATATACTGTACAACCCTCTTAGCAAGGAAGCAAGCTACAGATATATCAAAATTATAATTAATTCTTTGACTTTCCATTGTGCCTTTTATCCCATGATCTCAAAAATCCTAATTTTGGCACTAATCAATTAGAGATGAAAGCATTATTTTGAGGTGCACTATTGATATAAAAATCCTTTCACACACTGAAATCAATTTCTTGTACAGTTGTTGCCATGCATGGCAATTCCTCTATATGGTTTAGGGAGGGAAAGAAGGCTTGCATATCCCCTTAAAAATTTAATGGGATTTAGTTGGACAAATGGTAGTGATACTTTTATTCATACTTTAAAAAAATAATAATAAAAAAAGGTTAATAGCAGTCTGAGGAAGAAAACTTCCAGCAGGATCAGCTAACTAAATTCCCCATTTAAAATTCTTAGAAAACCTATAGAGTCTATAGAGTGAAATAAAAAATTGGTATCTAGAAGTCAAATACCTTAGGTCCTCGCTGCCTGGTGCATTTTCCCGTTAGCTTTTCATCATCTATTTCACACTGCTCCAGAAGATCCAAAATGTCCTCCTCCTAGAAATGGGAATTTCATTACTATTGATTCAAAGCAGGACACACCCTGTCCTTCAAAAATTCAAGCAGAAACTGGTAGAAATGTGAAATTACTCTGATTACTACTTCCTGAAATAGGACTATGAATTCCTCCATAGGAGGAAATAGAAGTATTTCTTCTCATGCACACATCTCTCCTTGCAAGCAACATGAAATTGTTGCGTTAAAAGGGTTAAAATCAAGTCTTAACCTATATTAAAAATAAAAGTCTGAAGAAAGAATTGAACAAAGATTCCTGTAAAACTGCCAGATGATGCCAACTACAAAGATGCAAAATTATTTCTCAGATTTCAAATTACATCATGTTAGCTGGTTATTAATTTTCCTACTGTCTCTGACTAAATAAGTAGGCAAATCAGGTAAAATTTTTGGATGCCTTAAATCCTTAAACTAGTGGAGCTGGTTTTAGGATATCCCTTGTTCCAGTCCATACAAGTGGATGCATAGGCTGGGAGCATTACTGGAGGAAGAAGGAGGCAATCACCAGCTCAAAAGCAGTTTCTGCCCACCTCTGGTTTGGCCAGGGGTAAGGCTGAGGATCAGGGATATGGTAAAGTAGCTTAAACCCATCTAGCCTGTCTCCACCCTGGGTCCACTGCACTTCATCCAGATCCAAGGATCTGGCCCACAGGCTGTACAAAGAACAATAATGAGATCATGGAACAGTATCAAAAGCTATTTATTAGCCATTATACATGATTATAGTGAAAATAACCTACGAGGTCATGAATTCAAAGTTACTCCTAAAGCCAGTACTCTGTGTACTCCAGTACCTTCATTTTTTTTAAGGGGTTATTCATTTCCCTCTGAAGTGAAGCTGCTCTTCCAGCAAGAAACGTCTGGAAAGCGGTGGCTAACAAACTCTCATACTTTTCAAGTAATGTCTTATCATCAGGAGGGTAAATTCGCCTGAAAAAGGAAAAAAAAGAAGAGCTTAAGATAGAAGCTGAGGTATTAATCACACAAAAGTAATGTCACTAATACAGTCTCTTTTTAACATGTATGCATCCCATCTATAATAATTATATAATATCAAATCATAAAACATGTACTCTGACCATTGCTCTCTAAATCTACTTTTAATTCAGTGAACACATTCATGTTTAAACCAGCAATTAGCCAGTCAAAAGAAATACCATGTAGGTCATTCCAGAGGAGTATCAAAAGCCAGTTTTGCAGTGCTCAGAAATTTCAGTGGGTGTGAGTGATACATACAGGTGTGAATGATTCATGAAATATTAACAAAATATTGTATGTCAAATTAAAAGCCACAAGATAATTTGTATTAGCAATAAAAGGACACAAAACAATTTGTATTAGCAGTCAAAGGACACAAAACAGTGAAAATGTGAACAATAGCTTTGATCCCATGGGCAGGATATGAATTAAAGATTGATGCACTTGAATGCTAAATCCTCCAAAAAAATTAACAGGAATAAATAAGTGCTATAAGAAAGAAAAAAAAAACTGTTACATGGATATATACAGTGACTGATTTTCCATTAGAGCAGCTATGCCATTATTCTCTAAAATCACAGGTAAGGAGATTATGACAATATCAGAAGCAGGACTTGGTGATTTATTCATGTTCATCAAGCAACAATGGGCTTTGAAGAAAACCACTTCAACCATCTGTCATGAATACCTGAAACACAGCCAGAAATACGGCTAAAATGGGAAACTAATTTTTAATGTATTGTTAGGAGTAACCTGTAAGTTAATTCTGCCTACACTGTGCAAGGCTTGGACACAATTTATACAGTGCATGACACTATGTGACTTCTTTGTATTTGTGAGTCTTTTCTGAAGTAGTTACAAGTCTCTTTTTTCTCGTTCTTCCTTTTTAGATGTTTTCTCCTTGAAAAGGTATCTATCATGGGGATTTTATTGCAATGAAAAAAATAATTATTTGATACCATTAGTCTCAAGGCAGTTGTAGAACCAAATGAAGATGCTTCCAGTTTGCATTAAACACCTAAAGGAGATTTAGGTTCTAATTTAGTCTCAGTCAACACCTTTTAATGGTGTTGATTCTACTGCAGAAAAAGTGCCATACAAGAATGCTTTAAAGAAAGGGTAATATTCTTAATGTATTTAGAAACACACTGTAGTTAAAGGCAATTTCAAAGGCATCCTTTCCATCCTTTCCAATTCCTCATGATTTCACAAGAGCTCGAAAGTGTGGCTGCTACTTCAGCTGCTCCAAGTCTCTTACTGGAGCTTGCAGACAGATGTGGACTAAGCCAATTGCTGAGCTGATACCCACAGATTAAATCCAAACCTCTGGAGTTTGACTGAGGTTTCTCTGGATTTTTATTCAGAGTGCAATATTAATCCATTCAGCAATACTTGCATCCAAAATTTCCATGATTCTATGTCAATGCCTGGCATATGCTAGTCCTGCTCTACAGAGGAATATCATATGGAGAAAATACTGCATAACTCTCAGATAAAACTCCTCTTCTTCTCTAGCCAAAATTACTTTCTTTCTCATATTCTGCTGATCCTTCAGCCTTTTCTCAAAGACATGGTAATAAGAAAACACAAAGCTGTTCTGCCTTTTTAAAAGTGCATTCCTCATGAAGCAACACTTTACTTTTTCCTGAGAAAAAAAATTTTGTGTTTTTACTGATTTACATTAACCCAAAAGCTAAATAAAGAGAACATGTGTCTGATTTTCAGTCAAGAACTGAATAAGCAACTTAAAGTGTGATCAGTTAATAAGCTAGACATTTAAGTCAGCAAAAAGAAAGATGTGTTAAAGCATCATAGTGCTTTTCTTTCTTTTAGTGGCATGAAAATAACCACTTTGTCACTTCATTGTACATCTAGAGGGGTTTTTTTACTTACTAGTTCAGCTCCACACATCAAGAAAATATGTCATTGAAAGTTACAAAGAAAGACTCTTTGTAAGCAAAATGTTAAGTCATCAAAAATGTGAATTTCATAGAAACATCTATCTGTTTAAATGAGAATTTTACTGGGAAATATAAAACATCTGCTCAAAAAAAGGCAGCAATGAAGAACAGCAATAAAGGCATTCTGACTAGTTCACAATAAAGTATGTGAACTCAGACCTCTCACATCCTGGATGAATGTTATAAAGATTGGGCAAGTATTCCCATCATCTCTTGCTAGCTATACTCTGCTCCCTTGCACTAAATATTCCCAGGCCCCACTTTCACTTCTCAATGAAGCAAATATCAAGAAATAATAACAAAAACATCACAAAACAAAATTTTTATTTTCTGGTCAATGCCTGTTGTAACTGACTCTCTTTTGAGCATATTTTACCAAGGAATCTGAAGGTACTTGCATTTCAGCCTACCAAGCTCCAAAATCAAAGTGCAAAAATAAAAATAAAGTATTTCAAATGTCACTCTATTCAAAATGATGGAAGCACCCATAAAGTTTCTGAATTTGTGGCAAGCCTCAGAGATACAATTCAAATATGATATTTTTACAGGGGAACATCATACTGCACTTCCTGACACCAAGATAAGAATGATCATATGTGATTAGAGAACAGGTCCATAAGAACAATCATGATTCTTGGTACACTGAATGTGAACAATCATGTCTTTGAAGCAAATGTCTTGCACAAACAATAGGGTGACTGATGCCACATAAATTCCTAACTGCATAGAAAAATTTGGAATCAGGAAAAGAACTGTCTGAAAAAAGATACCTGATATACATGTATATATTTTCTATAAATGTCTACACATTTTTGGTAGCAAATGATCATCTACCACAAATACTTGTTTCCTCTGTTCCTAAAGAATACACTGAGTATTTCCTACTAATACAGTCAAAAACATTCACCTGTAGTTCCCCATGTGTCTATTTTCATGCTCCTCTTTGGAAATCTGTTTACGTACTTGTGCAAGTCTTTCCTTCTACAAATCAAGAAAGTAAGACAATTAAAACAAAAGACAGCATAAACCATGAGCAAGAAACAGCACTTTTTTTCCCTTCCTACCAGTTCTTGTTTTCTCCTTTCCAGTGAGTGGCGCTGCTTCTCCCAGTCTGAGGAACCTGGCGACAGCTTTTTCACTGACCCTTGGCCATACAGTCTTTTTTGAGCCTCAGCCTTCTGTTGAGCTAAATTTTTCCTTTTATCACTTGTCCTGAAACACAGATAATATTAAGAAATGTCAGTTCAATGCAGCCTAAATGAGATGCACTTTCATATCAAGTAAATAATCTGTATTTTCCAGTCAGTCATGTGTTTATCGTATAAAATTAGAACTTAAACACTCATTAAGATTTTTTTTTAATATTAACATTCATGGCCACAATATTTTAACACTTTAAGGAATACGGTATTGGCTCTGTGCTAGAATTTAATGTACAAACATAGCTCATCTCATTTTCCTGAGATGTAGATTTTTTTCAACAGCTACAAAGTTTTCCTCTCAAAGGGTACGGCTTTTGACACAGTGTGGCACTGTCACTCAAGCAAATTTATGGCCACATCCCATGACTGCACACATATGCCAACTTCAAGTGTTTGAAATCTTTTTTAAATAAGTACAAATTTTACTATTACCATTCATTTTTGCAAGCACATATGCATCAAGAAAAATCAAAATTAGGTTAATTTCTATAGCAAAACTGACAGCAAGGAAAACATTTACATTTTGAAAATACGAAGGTGGAAAAACGGTTTTTCATTTCCTCTAAGTCCAATTCAAATTAAAAAAAAAAAAATCAAAGCAACAGAAATAGAGCCGGACTGAAGAAAAGAGGACAAGGTACCGTATGTTGAGAAGCTTTAATGCATTTAGCAGAACACCTCTTTTTACATCATAGTCTATTTTTTGATCCGTTCCAAAGCTTGGGGCACGATTAATCTGAAAAAAAAAATGAGACACAGAAGACTCAGGAATGTTCAGGTTCACTGGGAACACACCTATTGTAACAACCTTTGTAAAAATGGCTCTTTCAAATACAGCAGAGATTAAGAGAATACATGTTGAGAAGTTCTTTTCCATTTGTATATTTTTTTAAATAGAGTACTGAGTATCACAGATGCTGGGAGCTGGGAAATGTACCCTTTCAGTCACCAGGTTATCCAGACATTTACAGTGAACACCATTCAAGTCCTGCCACTGTGAATCCAGTCTAATCTACTCTTGGTTGCTGCCACCAGAAAATTTACCACACAAAGTGCTGTTAAACACATCATAACAGATGATGGGCCATGCTATGGTGGTCCAGCACAGAAAGAGTTAAACTCTTTTTTCTAGCTCCCAGTCTGAAAGAAACTTTAAATGCTACTCTAAAAAGTACCAACTGTACAAGCACCAAAAGAAGCTCTAATCCAAGGTCTTTTTAAGCATACTTAAATAACTTCTCAGATACACTTGACAGCAACACATAGAGATCTAAGTTATTAAATCAGTACATAGTGTGAAAACATAAGATTACTAACAGTCTCGGCAACAAAAAGCTCATAAGCTGAGTATGAGATCAGAGATTAAAAATTGTATCATAAATATGAGAGACAAGGAAAATGGGAATCTCATAGTGAGACTAAATCATACACTTAACATCCAGGAGCCTCAACCAGCAGTCCTATAACCCTGACAAGTTTTGGACTCCCTTGCAGAACCTCAGTTTTCAGGAATATTTGAGGAGGAATAATGATTTATTCTAGGAACTCTTTTCAGGCTGGTATAAAAACTTATACTTGAGTAACAGGTGCTAATGACAAGCAGGAATCTCACCTTGATAGTGACTGAACAGTGCTGGTTACACAAGGGACAAACAAAAAAGAGCTTCAGAAGGGAAAACTAATACCTTGTGCCCCACACAAATCAGAAGTGGGATACAGTTTGCATGTCCAAAGCAGAGGGCAAAAGCAGTTTATTTTGTTTTAGCACTCTAAATATATTAGAGCATCTTAGAGCCTCTACAGTTGTGGGATAGAACTATTGTGGCTGCTGTGCCACTCAGTGTCCTGTTGCTGAGTCCCAGCTGCCCCATCACTTATGCTCATAATTGACAGGTACCTTTCAGCTTTGGGAATCAGCTCCTCTGCTTTTGCAGACAGACTGGCAAAGTGAGCAGTGAGATCTGATGTTGAAAGAAAAATCTTGAAAATTCAGCAGAAATAGTGAAAAGATTTACTACACATATTCTTTTTTGGAAGACTTTCCTCCAAATATTTAACTGACCAACCTCTTTAGACTGACCTGTTCATCTACTATTGTATCACAAAGACAATAAATACGGTTGCTGACTAATCTGCAAGACTGTGGCATTGTAATCTTGATAAGGTACTAGTGCTATGCCACAATAGCTATTCACAATCACAGGTTACCAAACCATTGTCTGTGCATCTGTCAGCCAGGAGATGGGTATTTAGAGTCCAGTGACCCGAGAATCAGGACATGCACAACTAGGTTGTGTTACTATAACATCAGTAATTCTATCAGCAAAGCACATCTTTAAGATTGTTGTCAAAAACAGGACTGTATGAGGGACCCCAAAAGTACAAGCAAATGATGATTGCAGAGGCCTTGAAAATCCAGACACTGATGCCAGTGGCCAAAATGTGTTCACTACTTATAAATAAGGTAATACTGGGTCTAGAGGTAACAAAGAAATCACATGGCATGATTCCAGGTGATGGAAAAGACTTGTGGTAAAACTTGGAGACAATGTGGAATTGCTGGCCAGTAAGTAGATCGTGGCAGCAAACAAAGAAAAGTAACTCAAAGGAAAATTAAGAGCAAAGATCAAGAAAACTTCACCATCAAGAGTGTTTTCTTCCTGATGAAGAACATAAGACACTGAAAACTTGGTATAACCACCTACCCATCTCTTTTTGGAGAAGTAGACTTCTCCTACCCCATGGTGGCTTTTGGACCTCCAGGGGGACAGACAGGGCAAGCATAACAAAAGAGAAACAAGCAGATGCCAGAAAGTTTGTGTATGCAAACTTTAACTGCTTCATTAATAGAAATTAGCAATAATTGATTGGTTTGAGATGTTCTCATTCACTTCACCTGGATTGGTAAGAAAGTTTTGAACAGATTTTGCTAGCTCAGTGACACTAAATAATAAATTTCTGAATGTGTATGTAAGTTAGGTACCCTACACTTGAGGAAGTTATTAAAATGCATGTTATCTTTTTTTCCAATGATCACAACTTTGTGACCCTAACTGAATATAATGAGGGTGAACAAGGCTGGAGTCCATCCAAGAACTTCACCCATATGATTTTCTTCTACATAAAATCAACTAACCAGGAAATTTTGTCAAAAAGTAAAACTGGGTTTCTGGGAATCAAAGGGAGATCGAGATCCTTGTTCCTACTCAGAAAGGATGGAGACTGCACAGAGCCTTGCCAGGAACACTTGGTGCCACAAGATGGCAATCCTGCATTTCCCACAACCCTCACTCCGGTAGAAGGTTCCGGAAGTTCAGTAGCATCAAGGAGCAGGGGAGCCACAATGCATCAAGGCAATATAAACAAAAGTCAACACAGGAAAGCAGAGTCATTATAATATCTTGCACAATTTATTTCTTTTAATAGTTTGTTAAGCTATCTTTATAACAGAAAAGCTACATGAGACATGGAAACATGAAACTAATCATCCTAATCCTATTTTGGCAATTTTCCCATAACGCTGGGAACATTCAGGGCCTTGTGATTAGGACTAGTTACCACTGTTAGAAAGAATTATTCACTCCCCTAGGGGGATTTTGGCAAGAGGGAAATGGTGGAAAGAGCTAAGAGTGGAAATCTGTGGAAGTAGCAGAAGTGTTTTAGAAAAAAAGAATTATCTATATATGTGAATATATATATATATATATATAGAGGATATACAGGCTATATATATTATGTATAGTCTATGTATACACACTGCAGATTTGATCTTTACTACACTACACACAGCATACATCCAGTGTGCATACATCTACACTCTCTGTTGGAAGTGCTGGAAAAAAGCACAAACAGGCAAGGTAAAAAAGAGTAAATGAGTATGCAAAATTAACAAGTTTCAAAGTTTGAAATTTCTGTTAGTTTTGGTAAATGTCTGGCAAAATAAGTTGAAGGATACAAGTTTTACCAAAAGCAGAAAAATAAATACTTGGATTTTTGCTTTTAAAAAGAGTAATAACTAGGTACACAATTCCAGGTCCTGAAGTATCCTCCAGGAACTCAAAATACCAGAGGAGCATTTACTACTTTACTCCCTCATAAACAAGGAGTTTGGGATAATATGATTCTCCTCTGAGACCCGTAAGCAGTGACTCAAACCCC
This sequence comes from Dicaeum eximium, assembly GCA_013396995.1. Taxonomy (NCBI): domain Eukaryota; kingdom Metazoa; phylum Chordata; class Aves; order Passeriformes; family Dicaeidae; genus Dicaeum; species Dicaeum eximium. The sequence goes on from VWZP01005025.1 coordinate 1,347,591, forward strand.
CCAAAACCTCCCTACCCCGATGGAAACACCAGAGCAGACAGAGAGGTGTCCCTCAGAAGGGACTCCCCGTGCTGGCTGACTCACCCTCTCACAGAACTGGTCTGTCAGCATTTGCTACAAGGCTGAATGAAATGTTACACAGACCCTTCAGTCTGCACTTAAATAACTACACACAGTTATATGCAAGCTACAGGCAACCTATAGATGGTAATCTGGAAGTGCAGTGCTAAATCAAAGGGACAGCAAGCTTCACTGGACAAAAACAGAAGATGCTGATGTAGTACAGACTAAGTTCATGTCATGCGCTGCTTTTGGCGAGAACATCAAAGCCACCAAATATGCTATGTCTGCATGGCAACAGTGGAGGAATTTTATTTTTCTAATTAAAATTATAATGAATCCCTGAGAGAAATAAGCACGACAAAACAACTGTTGACAGTATTAATGGCCTGCAAATGAGGTTATAATTCAGTAAGTTAATTGTGTACATTTTGTTCATCGGTAGCCAAATCATATTCATGACTTGCTGTCAATAGAGAGATTTTGAATACATTTTGCTTTTTTCCCCAAGCTGCACAACCTCCCAACCAGTTAACAGAATGAAATAAGACAATCTAAAAATGACAAGTGAACTTCATCTATATGTTATTAATAGGGCAATATAAGAGACACAACAGACAAACTTCAAACATTTCTGGTTGAAAATGTTTGTGAGCACCACTTAAGTTAACTGTACCACTAACAAATATATCAGAGAACAAATGTTTCTTCCAGTCCCATCATACCAATTGTTTGCAGAATTTCCTGTATATCAAATTAGTTTTCTCTGTTTATGGCAGTGCTTTTAAAAAGCACAGGAGAGGAAAAGAACACATATCCACAAAAAGGAGAAGATTAAGGGCACATATTCACAAAAGTTACCAGAGCTATGTTACATAGCCATATTCAAGAAGGAAATTAACATTAACATGTAGGAAACTACATTAATATTACATTTCCTATTAAAACTTTCAAAAACATCTGAAATGCAACATCGGCCTAGGAAAGCAATTACCTTTTTTCAGTATCAAAAATCACTGCAAGGTGATCACTGCACTTCTGTATGGATGCTGCAGAAAAGCACCATTTATGTATTCAACAACAGTGCACAGATTTTCTTTGCCAGTTTTCTTACATAGATATGCATTCAGCTGGGGCTTCGTTAACTTTACACCTAAAAATTTACTTTACATCTGCATAAAGAGGTTTACCTCTAGGAGCCATGGTTTTAGTTTTCTGTCCAGCAGAATGTCAAACCCCAGGACCTCAAAGCAGACGCTGTCACTGCCTGGCGCTTGCCCCGGCCTGCACATGCGGTAAGCATGAAGAACATGCGGCTCTGCAACTATCAGAGTCTTCACCACCAGCTCCTGCAGGCATTTGTTCCAGAAAAATTCATCAGGAGAGAAAACACCAGCCCATACTCAACTACAGTGTTTCATGCTTTAATATTTTAAATTTCATTTACAAAATACCAAATAAATAGTCTATAGAAACAAACTATGTAGTACCATACATAACTTTATATAGTTTTAGACTATTGTTATACTTTCCATGGTACATACAAACTTTGAGACTTGCAATAAGTTAAATAATAAAAGCAAATTGGTAACATAGTATAGTATAGCCAATCTTAATTTCATTTTGCAGTGTAATTTTTGATGTGTTCTCAGAATCATACAAACAGCTTTAAGCTCTAACAATCTTAAGCCTATTCTTCATCTAAAGACACTTGCAGCACAACCACTTAAATGGTGCTTGATTAAATACAAAGATATATGCAACACTGACTACTGTGTGAATATTTTGTAAATATTCACACATAAAATTCACTTTATACACTGAAATAAAGTCTCCAAGAATTTGAATGGCACGATTCCTTTGTACCATATTACTTATGTGAATAACTGTTTGAAAGGACTTTTGATCCTCAGAAAAATGCTAACATTAAATTTGTAATCAGACTATGAACTTAGTCTTTTAAAAAGCATAATAATAGTTTATAGTATGTCTTTTGTAACACCCATTGATGAGAATTTGGATTAATAAAGTTTCAAAAATCATTCTGAATTGCAGTAAAGCAGATGGCAGAAGCAATTAATTTTCTAAAACTACACAAAATAAAATAAAAGTGCTTTAGTCTATCTTACTGAAATATCACTCCAGAATTTGGAGACATCAAGATTATTTGTTTCTAGAAACTCAGTAAACCATTTTATGGAGCGTTTGCTTCCTTTGTCTTCAGTTTCATCCCGTTCAAAGTGTTCATTATGTTTATTGACAGAGTAGTTAGTCAGATGCATATACAATTGACTCTAAAAAACAGCAAGAAAAGACATTTTAAAACTTTAAAAACAATTCTAAAATAGTCAATTCAAAATCATGTAAAGAAAAATTGAGATTAAATCAATAATGACATAATCAAACAGCTCATATTTGCAAATACACTACATGCAGATTTAGAGTTTCTGATTCTGGGAGATTTCATGACTGAATGCTCTGCAGCCTTCTTACAACAAAACCCGGGCTTCTACTAAAGACAGTTGCAGTGAATTCATCTACCACTCCATATCTAGTTAGATAATATATCTGCCATTTTTACAAGTCTGTATGTAAACAACTGCCTAAAAAAGTAAAGAGCAATTATCATAACTTAGAGAAGGGTTACATTCCACAAGAAGTAAACAATAAAGTTGGTATTTTGAAGTGCTACTTTAAAAGTGCTAAAAGACACTCTGGCATCTGCTTCATAGACAATCCCACATTTCAGTTTTCACTGTAGCTTATTTATGAGAAGTGTTCTCATGATAGTGATACTTTAAAATATCTTGTACATATAAACTCATCTGCCATGCTGATATCTGCCAAAATTGCTCATTTTTAACTGGCTGGTAGCCATACATCAGAGGGAGGTAAATTTCAAAACATACGTTACATAAATGCCTGAGTGCTACAGTTCCTTTAGGAGCAAAATGTCACCAGCAACAAACTCACGTTATTAGTTGAATTTAAAGAAAGCATTCCTTTTCCAAGGCCAATTTATAAATCATGATCTGTACATTTACATTATCTCCCAGAGATTAATTCAGCTTTTCACTTACACTGTGGTGATGCCTGTCCTCATCACGGTGACAGTTCTCTGTCATGTTTGATTACATGCATGAGTGTAATGATATTCTAAGGTGACCATAAGCCTTCTGTTCCAATTCATCTTTAATAGATAACACAAGCCTTCTGCTGTCATTTATCTCACTACACTTCCTTATTGTATCTTCCTTATCTTTAAGAAACTTAAGGAAATTACCAAAACCAATCAATTTAATTATAAACGAGTTAACAGTATATTGCAGTAGCAGTAGAAGCAATGAATTTCTCTCATGGCTTCATTACTCCTTTAAGAATCATTCTGAGATCTATTGGTTTTGAGTCATCTTTCCATGAAATTCAAATTATTTCAGACAAAAGTAATTATTTGTTAGACTACCAAAAAAAAGCGTTTGTGCATCTGCACTGATAGTCCAAAGTTATTTCTAACAATGTCACTTTGGAAAAATGTCATCCAAAGAACAATGTCATTAGTGACAAGCAGGTTACTTCACACAATAGACAACCTCCAGCATGAGCAGTTTTGAGAATATAGAAACAACTGTCTACTCTGTTTATCCTCTCAGAGCATATTTCAGTGCTGCTAATGCCAAGATTAGCAGCAATACACAAATATTAAAAGCAAACTGTTCCAAATATAGTATTGGAACACTTCCAAATATAGCATTTGTACTGGGCTTCAAATTGTACCTGCATTTTTCAAAGGCACACCAAGAGATAGTCACACACTTTAAGTTTCACGTAGGCAAAAAGGCTCTGTGATGTTTTCTGTTACATAATTACACGCAAGCTGCTCTAAAAGCAATGGAGTACAGTGAGGTATAACAAACCTAAATCTACTAATACCTTCCAATGCTGCAAATCTACTTCTTTCTTAGGCATCTGCATTTTGGTCTGAGCCAAAAGAGAAGGGTTTACTCCCCTCGACAGGGCAACATGCTATCCAGTGGAACAAGAGGAGGAAATTGTGCAAAATCTTCAGCATGATCCTTACCATCTCTTGGTTTTCTCTATGTTACAGGCAGCCCTGCTGAATCACCCTAAAGCTGACAAGTACATTCTCCTGTCCCTGCTGAAGCAGTCACTGACAAACAGCAGCAGCAGCAAGAGATTCCCTTGTGTTCAGGGACTGCAGTGAGCACTGGTCTCTTGCAGTGCTCGTTCACTCTGCCCTAAGCTCCCAACACAGTGGCTGAAACCTGGCAGGACCCTCAGCAAAGGCTCCAAATTTTATGGATGCTAAGCAATGACCTAGCAGGAGATAAATCTTATTCCCACCTGCCACCTCAGTCTCAGATGAACATAAAGGCAATGTGCCTGTTCTTGAAATTATTTGATTTTCTTTATTTTTTTGGGTTGTTCTCTTTTGCTTTTCTCTAGAATATATTTAAACTCTTTAGGATACATACATGCAAAGTCATATAGAATTTTATATATAAGCAATAATGTGGCTATCCTTGTGACTTTGATAGAAAAGCGTGTGTTAAGTATCTTTCACATAAAATTTTGTCTCTTCAATGACAATGCAGAAGTTTATCCAGGTGAACTCAAGTCCCATTTTACCACCTGCAAACACTACACAGGTTAAAGTCTACCCCATAAGCAATAAATTGGAATGAACTCCAACTTACCAAATTTGAGTCACTGGGGGGGTGATACTTTTCCGTGCCCATTCTCACCAGTCCATCATGATATAAAAATATTTTTAATGGATCACAGGAGGTTACAAGAATATACACACGTAAATCAAACTTGTAGCCTTCCATAAGAAATGGTTTTTCAAGATACTCCTGAACAATTAAGTGATCCTGAGCTTGTAACTTTTCTCCATTTCTTATTAAAGAGATCCTGGTAAAAACAAAAGTTATTTTAAAACTTGGACATTACTCTTTGAAATAGATTATCATGGTCACCCAGCCAAGTAGTGAGGCTAAAATCTACCTAGAGAAAGAGACACAGATATCTGATTTTTAGGGCAAAGAAAAAGTTCCATTCCCTTACAAGGCTTTTGGTTTCCTGTCCTTTATTGTGCTTCACTAGATGAAAAAAAGCAATGAGCCATTTCAAAGTAACTTTCTGCTTGCTTTGATTCAACAATTTGTAATAATGGGTTTGCTCTACACTTAGAAATTGTTTGGCAGAACGACCAGTCTCCAGCTTCTGTGATTATTCCTCATGCAGCTCTAAAAATAGACTTCCAGTCTTTGTCACAACTTCTGCCTGAGGCACAGGCTGCAAAGAACTTTCAGTGCTAACCTTAGGTGATGAAGTTTGCAAAGCAGGACACTGATCTGTATGACTGAGGATGGCACAGATTAAGCTCAGTATTTCTGTATTTCCACTTCCCTCACACCAGAATTACAAAAGGTTTATACATGAACTATGAACTTCCAATCTCTAATGACATATACTTTTAAATAACTGTAAAAGCTAATATTTTCAGCATACAATTATTAACCTAAAATTCCCAGAACCTTAATGCTACTTTAACCTTATTCTCTATTATTTATTATACATTTCAGAGGTTTGGTACTGAATACTCCTAATAGAGTGAAGTACTTTGCAGAAACTTCTCTCAACTAAACTGATACCTTTCCCTTTAGCTTATCTTTGCCCTTATCAAGAGGACAAAACAATGAAGAAATTGAAAAGTTTGGGGGCCTTACTTTTATAGTAATTCTGACATATGCTGAAAAACTAAGAGCTCTACTATATCATATAATTCAAATTGATATTAAAAGCAATACAAGCTAAAACCAAAATATTTTAAAAAAAAAGAACTAAAAATAAAACTGCAATATTTATCTCATTGGATTTTTACTGTGCAGCCCTGTCACAAACAAAACTTTTTCAACTCAGCTGCAGGTTGCAGTCTCTTCAGGGTGTGCCCTGCTTCCAAGAGCGCACATCCAGCCACATCCCCAACAGCATCTCCTCTGTCTCTCCTAAACCTTGTGGCTGCTGCTCTCAAACACGTTTCTGCTTCTCTGACTGGCTGCAGTTTGGGAACACAATGGGGTGTTTGAGCTGGTTTTAAAGCTGTGAAAGATCCTGACCTCCCACATACATCCCTGCAGCCTCCAGCCGCCAAAACCCTGCCATATATGCCTAATACAATCTCACCCTATAAATCTAAGCACAGCAGAAAAATTAATCATAAAATAACTGTGTTCATAATAATTGAGCTTGTTTAAAGCTTGTGAAGCCTTCACCCAATACATTGACTTTCACACAACTTAAAATACAATCTTCTTATCAGTACACAGCCTCTGTTAATGTAAGTAGTACTGGATCTCACCTTTAACAGGTAAGAAGACTGAATTAACCCACAACTCACCCATGTCCCATTGCACCATTAGCTGGTTTGACTATAAAAGTTTTCTGCCTACGTTTCTTCTTCAATTCTTTTACATAGTTCTGAAACTGTGTGTATTCTGAAGGAAAGATCCATGTTCGAGGAATGAAACTGTACTCCTGAGGCTGGCTCTTGATCATTCTGCAAGAAAAGGGTAATTGAGTTAAAATCTTTTTGACTACTTTGATGTTTCAATCCTCAAGATTAAAAAGCATTCATGACAATTTGACAAGTGAACTTTTTCATCAAAATTCTGTAATATGAAAGCAAACTTTTGCATTTCTTTAAGAATAGTTAGAGCTCTATTACATATTCATATGAGAGTGAATGTGTTATATTCAAAAGCAGATTAACTTGAGCATTTTTGCTTATGTCCTTATTATGTTACTGGCATCCATCTCCTTTCTTGGCATCCATCTCACTCCTGTTACAACTTTTGGTCATTTACTCAGATGACTTAATGCTATTCCTATTCTTAGAAATAGTTATAGTTATAGAAATTAGTTATACTGAACTTATAACAAACTGGATTTTTTTTGGGGGGGTGAGATGGTGGTATTTGGGAAGTATTTTAATTTTCATATCGGTAGGTGTCTGCGGAGGTATGAGGATCAACAGACACAAAACAGAGGAGTTGGGATATTTGAAGTTTCTTCCTGGGTGCAAAAAAGACTGAATTTAAAATTAAAAAGCAATTGGGAGTAATTAAGGAAGAGTTTTTTGTTCCTTTTGAAAGAATTTCAAAAATAAGGAATTGTAGTAAATGGACTTTGACACAGGCCAAGCAACTCATTCATTTCCTATATAGAAGAAATCACACAAGCTTTGATTAGTGTTTGGTCCCAAACAAGATTCCAAGCACACCTAATTTAATCAAAAGAAAGCAAAGACATTCAAAACAAGATCAAGCAGGGAGGGAGTAGGGGTTCAGGGGTGGAACAGAAGAACTAAAATAAAAATAGAGAATCAAACTCTGAATCTGGGAAAAGGATGCAGCAAGGTCCTGGTCTCCCTGCTTTAACAGCTGTGTCAGCTGAGGCAGTGAGTGTATCTCATTCTATAGCTCTGTGGTCTGTGAAGGAAAGTGGAAGTAGCAGAATGGTACAGAATTGAGGCAGTAGGAGTTTCCATGAGCCAGAGCTGTGTATGTGGCAGACAGGAAGAGACACCCACAGCACACTGTCAGTATGGCTGAGGTACACACAGGTTGCTTTAAGGCTGGTTAGCAGCCAGGATACAGGAGCAATGGGGACTTGGTGGTACTGTGCACACTGGCATCACAGTTCTCAACAGGATTAATTTAGCCTTTGCTGACTTACATACTGGTGCAGCTAGCTTGTTTCAAGTACTCAGAGCACCTGAAACTTCCTTCATACAGAACCCCAAACAAAGGTAGTTCAGGTAACTCACAGCTACTCTGTAGCATAGAGTGGACACACCTAAAATACAAATATCCAAAGAAAAATAGAAAGTAATTGGAAATTTCAAAAGAAATTAACTGATACAGGAAGTTCCCCAACTTTTTTTTTTTAAATGCCACTATGTTGAAGTTTAATACTCCTTAATTAAATACAGATTTAGGTATATTTTTCCTTTTGTATTGAAAACTAATGGCATAAGCATAACTAATGTGTAAAAGAGGCAATATCATTTCCATTTTCCATTTCTTCTATGAGCTTACATAATACTCTTGGGCAGATACTTTTTCTTTAAGTGGCTAAAATACTAATGGAAACAAGAGAGCTGTCAGGCACATGTGTGGGGCTAGGACTGCAGCCAAGCCCTACTGGTATAATGGATGCACTGTCACCAAACCAACTACCCAAAAACACTCTGCAGAAACCACAAGAGCTGCAGCAGTGCTGCGTGAGGTTCAGCGCTTCTGCAGTTTCATTGTAACTATTATTCTTACACATCTAGTTCAATGAAAGCCACTAAATATTCAGGAAAACCTCTTGAAAACAGAAGTAGATATTATAATTCCTGATTCCTTCATATTGTTAAACTACTTTCTATCTGCTCTGTTACAAATGTTATTACTTTACCAACTGAGTACCTTATCTAGGCAGAAATTATCCTATTTTTAGGCAAAAAGCAATTTCTGTGTTAGTTTAAATCCCTCTCCAGATTATTTATCATATGCATCCTGTTACATGCTAGAGACCTGCCATTAGACTTACTCAGGGGTTCCAGTATACACACTCCCTACTCATTGAATATAGCTTCAAGATAATTCTGAAATATTGATATTATTTTGTGACAGAAAGTATATCAGTTCTACATGCCTTTTTAATGCATAACTGGGTGGATTACAAACACTTAATATTATGAAGCGGAATACTTCAGCATTGTTTATAGGTTCTGGGGCTCACTAAAACTTTCAAAAAAAGAATTCAGCTCTGTTCTTCCCCTGCAAGGCCCTATTCAGAAAGGGCTTAGGAACATCATTAAGTAGCCTGTGGAATCAAGGCCTATTCCATTACAATAGCCCTATTTTTTAGCACATGGGCCATCCATTACTATAAGTAACCACTTTTTCACTGTGCTGCTCTATCCTTTAGCTTTTGCTGTCCTTATCAGGAGGTCTTAGAAATAAACAGCAAGTTATTGTTCTTCTGAGTACTATTTTAGCTCACAAATGTGGTCAGACTGTGCTCTTGATCTCAGAGTGCTTTCTATACAAAACAATCAATGGTGTTGAACAAAACAGAGCTCACTAAAGGCAGAACGTTCAGTCTACTAAGGCAGATTCCACTGCCTAAATTTCAAAATCCTCTGACTTTTCACATACGAAATCAGTGGGGATGCATGGAAGAGAATGATTCTTGGCCCATGATCAGTTCATGAACCTTTTAAATATAATCAACAAAGGTGCTGGAAAAAACAATATCGCATAGATGGATCCGTGCCCCTTCCCACTCATGCTGTGCACCTTCTCCCCCATTTACTGAATTCATTTTGTAACTACACTTATCCTTCACACAAGGAGCTCTCATCTAAGAGACCCTTTATAATGGTCTCTTAAGATCTAGGTGGCCCTGCAATGGCACTTATATTGTTACTTTTTTCTTTTCTGTGTTCTGATTCTTATCCTTGAAAATTATGTTCATGCCTGCCTTTTTTTCATGCCTGCCTTTTTTCCATCTGTTCCATTATTCTATATTTTCTTTGCTGAGTTGCCTTCTTTCATAGTACATGTTACATATTATACTGCTCCCTTCCACCTTTCTGCATGTGAAAACCAGGTGGGTCCTGTGATCCAGAGTTCCTGGATATTGCCTGAAAAAAGAACTCCTGAAGTGCATTACCTCCTGAATAGGATTTTCCTCTCAAAGTAAGGTAGATTTGTTGTTTCACTTTTATCTATACGTGCAATCTCAGCACTGAGTGAATTTAAACTGTGTTTTGAACTCAGAATTCAGTAGGTTGAGAGAGGTATCATCAGACTGTATTTGAAAGAATGAGTGCATGATAACAAGAGCCTTTTGTCCATTTTCCGTATTTTTTAACAAAGATCACAGAACTGCAGCAATACACAGTCAGCACTGTGTACCAAGCTGACTGAGTGTTTCCAAGAGCTCTCCAAACAGCTGTGTGCCTCCATGTGCCATCTCTGTGTTTGCACTTTCAGTCTGAGAGGGGCAGTGAAAAGTGCTTGTGCAGCACCACTGGCACAGGGGAGCTCTAGTCCACATTGGGACATGGAGATCATGACATGGAGACACCACACCAACGCACACAACATTCGCATGATAATAGCTGCATACATTCTACATGTTATGTGTTCTAGTTACAGAACAGAAAAGGAGAAAAGGAAACAGAAAGAAATTGAAAGAGAGAGAGAGAGAAGATATCACATTATTACATTCGTACGAAAACAAATTCTGTTCTGTTAGCAGTTAAGTTGTGTAAGTCAGGTTGAGGGCCAAAAGATTAACTCTATTAATAATTGCTCTACAAACTAATTTAGATTAGAATACAATATTGACATATATTTACCCTCAAACCTTTCCTTACGACCAGGTTATCAGATCATTATTTAGTATTGTTTTCTTACAGGTCTTACTCACAGATTCTCAGCTAGGAGAATAATTCCTGAGAACCCAGTTATTCCACTAGAGCGAGGTGAATTTGTAATTAGACAAATGAGCCTCACTGACTAATCTTTTATATAAACAGTAAGATGCTTCACATTTTTTAAATTTGATATACACAAAAATATAGCCATTAATTATTTTAAACAAGTGTTATCACAGAATTGGTCAGGCTGGAAGGGACTTCAGTGGGTCCTCTGGTCCAGCACCCCAGATGAATCAGGGTTATCCTAGAGCACACTGCACAGGACAGTCCAGATGCACTATGCAGGCACATACAGGTGGGGTTTTTTTTCTGTACTACTATTATGGGATACATATGTGGGTGTATTATGTATTAGGTTTATTGTACAATTAATCAAGACTCACCTACATTCTGCAATGTTTAGACAGAGAAGTGAACCCACATAATATTGAAGTCAATTGAATTCAATTGGAGTCACTGATTATTTCTGAACTTGACTTTGCTGAAGTCAAGTTCACTTTGAAGTCAATTGGAGAATTAAAGTAGCCCATTCCAATAGTACAGATCCAGAACCAAAGCTAAAGTTATTAAAGAACTTTCAAAATTATTTTTGGTCCTCTCCTAGTTTCTTAGTAAAAATAAAAAAGCCTAAAAAGCAATAGTTCTGTATATTATTGCATTAAATACTACAGCTGGAAAACTTCTTAATATTAGAAGAAATATTACTTAGTCATATTTCTTGCCAGAAAATCCTTTCTGCATATCTCTCCCATTCCTGGAAAATGGTTGATTCTCTGAGAAAGTAGAAAAAAAAGGAAAATTAATTGAAACGCCTTAGATTTTCTGGCATACCTAATTACAATAATTTAAAACATTCAACTGCATGCTCAGGCAAACACAAGTACTGTTACATCTAAATTATTTAAGATAATCTCTTACACTCTACTACATATTCTTAACAATGCTAAAGATGCTGCAAGTTGTATCCTCTTCCATCAATATAAGTGCCCGTTGATTTAATTTCATACACAAGACTATCATACTTTTATTCACAAAGCTATCTAGAAACAAAGAATGCAAACACAAGATAATGCTAAAAAACCAAAATATGAATTCACAGGACTGTGGAGAGAGCTCTGGTTAACTTACTGCTTCAAAGCTTATGAGGAAATTTTAAGTTATGTTTTGTATCTTCTTTAAATTGATCATTCACAACACTCAACTCGCAGAAAAAAGCATGAAAGAACAGCCCCAAATATTTATACACCAGATTCCAAGTGGCAAGAACAAATAACTCTGGAAAAGAGAACAGCATTTTAAGCTATGCAGTGGTACAGCCTTAGTGCAGCCTGGGTGGTTGTGGTTTGTGTGGGGTTTTTTCCCCTCCACACAAACGGAACTGAGCAGCTACTGACAATTAGTGAACATTTCAGAGTAAAGCAGTTTATTGAAACGTGTCAAAACTCTTAACTACCACTGTACCTGATAGTTTTGCAGTTCAGCAATCTTCTCTTGCTGCACAGCACAATCACTCCAGATAAGATTTGCTGTTTCATCCTCATCACGCGTTTTCACAAATCCCATTTCTTGTATTACTATACGCACTAAGGAGAAATCACACACTTAGGGCCTATTTTGAATCTCTAAAATAGATTAATTTTGAACATTTAATAAATCAATTAAGATTTTAAACACAATATAGACCCCTTTGTCTGAGAGCAATGTTAGCATGGCAAGCTATTTATCTTGCAGTATTTCCATCAGTCTATTGCAAACCTGCCATTACAATGTTCCAGCACCTTATCGTGAGGCAGGAATCAGCACAACCACTGATGGGAACTGCAAAGACCTTCAAGGTATTCCCCAATCATCCAGCAAAAATCCTCTTGTACAGCAGTTAGATTTAATCTTGGTTATGCCATAAGTTAATTTTAAAACAGTGATGACTAAAAGTGTCACTGCAGATAGGGACAAAAATGCCTCCTTAGACAAGGTACAGTGTTGCAAAAGCAAATGCATGCATTATTTTAATTAAAAAAAAAAAGACTAATTACGTGCCATGCATAACTCTGATTCTAGGGAAAAAAAGATTTTAGTAATAACCATGAAAATACAAAACATTGATGGATTTTACTGAGAAACCTCTGTATAATAGAGTATTTAACATTGAATTTACACTGCTCATTTTTAAGGCTTTAAGTAAACTTCCAAACACATACATAACATGTATTAAGGTTCTTCCACAGTCTTCTTGATTACTTAGGTTTTTACATTTCAAGGTAACAAGTGGGAATTAATATGAGTAACAAATGGGGATTAATAGATGCACAGTATCCAAAGCTATGAATTAAATGTTACAAGAAAACTCCAGGTTTCTTATAAAAGAAACTCCTTCAGAAATGTCTCACTGTCAGCTTGAAGCCAAGCCCATTAATTCACTCCATTAATCAGTAACTCTCTCACATCAAAGGCTAACAGGATGAAAACAAAATATGCAGCTTCCTACCAATTTCATATTTTGTGCCAGCAATATTGGCAGTGATGACTCCATTCTTCTTCTTCTTTCTGACTTTTCGTTTAATTGTGCTCTGATAGGGCAGTTCCGAACTCAAAGTCACAGGAGCAGTTCCATGGTTATCTTTGAAAAATAATGTTGTAACAATCAACATTTTCCTATCTCAAATAACATATACAAATTAACTAAAAATACAAACAGCACTCCAGCACAATTTATAGGTACAAGCACACAGAATAACTCATAAGGTATATTAAAAATCCAAGACTAGCATACCTCCCTCATTAGGAAAGGATGGCATTATAACCTAGGATAGTGCAGAAATAGAGTTCAAATCCTGTTCCAAGTTCTCAGTAAATGGTTAAACTGTCAAACCCAAATTACTTAAAACTCCAGTCATGCCATTTCAGTCTCTGGTTGTAGAAGTTAGTTCTGGAATGGATAGATACCTGTGTTAAAAAAATGTAAGAGAGACTTCGTCATAGACAAATCCTGAAAAAAAAATAAATAGCAGGAAACTAAATATGAAAACACTTTTAATTGCATGTATAAAGAATTCTCATTTTAGAAGATTGATCAAGCTATTTTAAATACAAAACTTTGTTCATTGCAACTCAATTATTTTCTTTCTGGAAAAATAATTTTGCAGTGATAATTTTCAAAATGAAATTATATTACCTCTTTTTCTGATTTTCATTTGGGTATGGGACATTTTGGACATGAAAACAGGTAACACTGAATTCATCCAATACTGCCACTTTCTATCTCCATAAAGCTTATTGAATTTAGAGTTTTAAATTTTAAACGACATTTTTAAGTAAAAAATTTAAATCAGACATACTGTGTGATAGGTGTTCAGTACCAAATGGGAAATAACTGAAATCACAGTAATAATCTGTTTCCTCTTTTTTACTTTTCAATATTTTTCAAAGCAATTGTCCAATAACCATGTGGTAACATGGCTACAGTTTCATGACTACTTCATAACACAACATATATAATTTGAAGACACTTTGGGTTGACAAACATGTAAATTTTCAGTTTTTAAAGTGAGCATTTATTTACAGAAAATGCTATTTTTTACATCTACGGTCACACAAAATTCCTTTTTCTTTTCTTCCCTCATGATACAGCACTACATGAAAAATCACACATATTAAAAAGTTTTTTAGGTCCAGCTCAAGCACATAAAAACAATTGGTTGAAATATTAGGGAAAAAACCTTGGGAATACATCACTTCTAAACACACTGCAACATGACTTTGGGCATGCAGTACTATTATACCAAAGTCTGCAAGGAAATAAATGCTGTCTTTGGCAGGCTGCCTCAAACAAATCTACAAGTTTTCAAAACATATAAAATATGTTACTGATCTTTAGAAGTTTTCATTTCTTTTCTGCAGTTATATGTGTAGCTAAAGTTCCTCACGCTAGCTTTAGATCAGTTTATATTGCTGCTTTTGGTGATTGCAAGACATTTAAAATAGCTTTATAGAGAGCACAAGGGATTTCTACTATAAATAGCAGAAAATTGCAGCAGTCAAATTCAGCCATGACTTATGATGCAAAATATATGTGGTCATAAGACTGGACAAGATGTGTATTAACAAAATTACTAAAACATTACTTATAAATCCACATTTTTTTCTTTTTCTGTGCGTGTGTACACACAACAGAGGAGAGAGAGATGTATGTTCTGGACAAGTCACCTGCCTTTTAAGAAAATATAAAAGCAGATATTTTGAGCTGCAAGACCTAACTTCCTTTCAAGACAGACATTTACCTTTAACACTCCAGAAATGCAAAGGGATAAAAAGAACAGATTATGGTTCCTTTATGATTGTTACAAATATACCAGGAGTCAAATTCTGCTTTGTAACAAGAAAAATCTCCCTCACGTCCATTTAGTGCCCCTGTGTATTTCTCCATAAAGAACAGGAGATGTTTTATACACAGATACAATGTCAGACAGCACAGCAGTAACGCCCAGCCATTTTGAAAATGTTTTGGATGACATTATCTGAGAAGGTGGCCTGAAAGTCTTCAGGCCCATTGGCATACTAAAATTAGACACAGAGTTGGGAAAGCAAAGCATTTGTCCTCCTTAGAACTGCTGTGAAGGAAAAGCAGTGCTGGGCACAGTGACTCACTGGCTATTGCATGTTATCTGTTTCTCAGGCTAAGAATACCACCAGAGTACAAGACATGTTTAGTTCCTGGGAATAATGCGTCTGTTAGCCAATTAAGGACTTCTATGAATGTACGAAAATGCATGGCAGTTGTTTCTTTGCTGTACTGACTAAAAACTTTTAATAAATTTGGAAGAATGTTAAGAGGACTAACATTGCCCTGTGAGAAATGCCCTTTACTAACACAGCATGATTTACAAGCTATGATATGCTAATAAAAAGCAAGCAGCTCATTCATCTTACAGTCAGAGAAGATTATCTGCCCAAAGTTACTATAACACACTGTGTTCTGAAGGTAGACCATAAAATTCCAAACTGCACCACACTGCTGAATTGCTGCTTTTCTTTAGATAGACACTATTCTATTATTCTCAAAAGAATACTCTTTAGGGTCTAAATAGCATGTACTAACACTCAAGGTCTGTGACCAGTCTACTTTTAAGCACACATACATGAGTTGATGGTAAAGTTTTATGGCCACCTTTAGAGTATTCTAAGGACAATTAGTAGTTCAGCCATAAGGGAAACAAAGTAATGGGACTGTACTCTGTACTCAAACTTATTTTAGGATTTTAACTTTTCAAAAGCATCATTCCATACCAATAAATATTTGTATTCTGACCTAAGCTTGTATGTAATAATTAAAAATTGCTTTAAAACTGCTTGACTTCTCTTCAGTAGCCCATCTTCAACAAGGTATTTCACTGAACAGCAAAGCACCAGCAGTTCTAAACATTTCTAAAATATTTTACATAGGATGCAGTCCTTCCCTTTGTTCCTTTCCAAAGGGCAAATAAGGTCCAGTGAAATGGAACAGTCTCAGCCTTTTTCTCCCACCATGTCAAGTGACAGATGAGAGACACTGCATCTCATCTGGGGGGATACATTACCAGAGCAGTGAATTGGTGCTGTGAATTGCAGGCTAAGCCATGGGAGCAGTAGACTTGCCCCTGTTTAGACCTCCCTGCTTTGTGCATCCCCAGTGCAGAAGCATGAGATGTTCCAATTCTGCAGCAAGAAAACCTAACACCACCCTGCTGAGGAAGCTGCAATCTTCCCAGGTAAACTGCAACTGTTCCTCTAACTGCCCGTAGATGAACAACTCTCTAAGCAGAGGGATGGATCACTTGGGAGGGACAGGAATACACCTCTCAGAGCAATACATGAAGGGCTGCTGCTGAGGGGAGGGAAATTCTATATGCAAAAAGTAATCTTTATTTTGAGGCTTGATATGTCTAAGTGACAAGCTTGTCCTCCTCTGGAAGGAGGCGAGCGCACTCGGACACCACTGACAGGCAACATGGGCAGTGCACAGGCCCTGGCAGCCACAAGCTCCTACACGTCTTTTTTAATTCTATACAGCAGAAATCATCCCAAAGTTACTTCATTCTCTGACCCAGATCCTCCCCAGGCACCTTCTTCTAGCTCACATCTGATTTGTTATTATTGCCAAGCCCTACTCGAGGTCAGAGCACAGCTGAAGGAAAAGGCTTGCAGCACAGACTGTTCTGCAGGCAGCCTTTGCCACTTACAGGCCAAAGCTGATTGCAGGACTCACCAGATCATGCACACTAACAGCAGCAGCATTGCCAGGTTATGGCTGCATCAAATTCTGAGTCAGTTCTCATACCTGTGACAAGTTTTTGCTTATAAAACAAGCATAACCTATAACCTGCGTTCAGCTACAATAATGCAGAGGCATATCTTGCTCATAATCTACCTGAGAGACCTGTTTCTAAGAGATTACTTTTAGTAACATAGGAGAAAGCATTCTATTTTCAAATTGGGACTTTTGGAGCAAGTCAGCTGTCAGAAATCTCTGAATTCACACTCAGGCAGAAAAGGATTGCAGTTCCTGCTGCATATGCCATTTCTCTCCTGAAATCCTGATACACATAAATTAGTGAAGGTTTGATGCTCAACCATACAGATTCAAGGGTAGCTGACCAAAAATGGTTAACATATAAATGGAGAAAGATTTGTGAAGAAATGAAAGCATCTTCATCGGGTTAGCACATTTCTTACATAAACAAGCACTTTGACTAAAAGTGCTCTACAGAGAAAAAAAAAAAGATGAGATGTTATCTTTACAGCTGCCTGGCACAGGTGTAAGAGTGACAGTAGGAGAGATACATTGCACACAATCCTGTAATCCTGTCCTAGAAAGGCACAGAAGACAAAAAAAAACCAAAAAAAAAAAAAAAATCTTTTTTCCTCCAGGGACAGGAGAGGCAGGATACTCTTGCTGGAGAGGGAAGTGGTGCACATAGCAGATGCTCAGTCCATTTAAAGTAACAGTCTGAGCACGATATGAGTGCCTTGGTAAAGAGCAGGGGACAGTAGAAAGAAGTGGTTTCATAGTTAATAGAATGATTCTTTGACAAGTTGTAATATATTCTAGAAACTCAAAAATTAATAGTATTTTATGCTGTTACACAGATTAAGTGTATCATAATAAGTTAGAAAATTGCCCTGAAAGATATTCTTCTGGCCTATATGCAGTTTATATGCAGGTATTTTTTAACAAATCCCTCTCTAATTTCCTTGGGTTTTTTTCTCCAGACTACTCACAAGTGACATTTGCCTTCCATGAACATTCACATCATGCCTTAATGCAGTCTGGAAAGTCTTTAATCTCTAAATGGTAATTGTATGTCATTAGACCCCTTTCCCCACCCCAGCCCAAACAGTAAGTATCCCAGAAAAAGGTTTAATTAATCAGATCAAAAAAAGAGCAGGTGGAGTCAAATTCAAACTGAAAATAAGATAGAGTAATTTGAGAATCTCTTCCAAACAACTCAAGTCAATTGGGTTGACTTCAACCTAGTTTGGATCATACTAGTAACTTTGAAACCAAGACTGTGCACCCTAAGAAAGAGACTAGATTGCATATGCACATTTTAAATTATTTAATCTGATATATTTAATTGCTCAGAATGGTAGAATCACCTGCTACAAAATACTCATGTTCCACACATCACTCAATGTACTGTTTGTAATGAGAACTTCCTTCCTCCTAAGCAATTGTGACACTACTGGTGCCCAGTTTGAAAAGCTCCATGGGTTATACATGTGCTTAACTTTACATACATGAACAGAAAACAAGACTTCAGATCTTAAGCCATGGTACATACGACAAGACCTCTCAAAGACAGCTAACATCCTACATACCTCAGTGAAAGGCTACAAAAATGGATCGTCAGGGTAATTTCCTGAATTCTTTGGGTACAGATAAGTACTCACTCATCAACAGTGAGCTGGAATATTTTAGAACAGATTTTCAAACTGGCAGACTGCTTTCCTCTGAGCCCATTAGTGCAATTTATTCAGTGCTGTCACAAGTCTCTGGAAATGAAGAGGAGTTGGAAGGAAACCCACAAAGATCCTGACATAAGGAGCTTTCGCAGTGAAATGGAGACACACTGGGGATAGAGTTACAGAACTGGGCAGGTGACCACAGGGATGGAAAGACATCATCACAGTGCTGCAATTCCTGCTCTTCACTTAGCTGGAAAATCAAATTAACAAAAATTTCACAGAAACAGGTAAAAGAAAGATGTGAACATAGTCTTCACAGCATTGACCTAGCAAACATCTGACTTCTGGGTTTTTTTCAATCTAACATTTAAATCAATTACCCTTAGATCTTAGAGTGTGGAAGTCTGGACACACCATAGTGAGGGGTGTGCTATTTATTACAGTTATGCAAACCTATAACCCACTGTTGATCTGGAATTAAGATATAAAATGCAGATTTAAAATGAGATTAAGAAATCAACATAAATTATAATATAGAAAAATGCCTTTTTCAGGACCATGCTCAGCAAGATAATAAGAATTTTCATAATGAAACTGCAGAACTAAAAGCCTCCTACCCTTTCATGATTTTTTAAATAGATGGCCTTATAAAATGTATGTTGAAGTGTTCCTGCTACAGACAAGCATAGCAACCAGTTTTATTGTTACATGTTCAAAGAACAATTTGGTGGCAAGTTCTCACTCTTATACAGAAATTCTATATGCAAAAAGTAATCTTTATTTTGAGGCTTGATATGCCAAAGTGACAAGCTTGTTTTTAAAAGGCTATCTGTCAGTTGGCTTAAAATTGCATGTAATTAGGGTTTGGTTCAAAATTTTCTCAAGTCAAATGAAGTCTATTAATTTAAAAATCCTTCATTCCCACCATCAAAGAGATGAGAAGTTTATTCACCAGTTCTTTCAGATAAAGTACAGAGTTCCCAGGTGTTTGATTTGCTAAATGGACAGGTACAAGCTACAAAGGAATACAAACAGCATGACTTTACACAACTTCTTTCGAATCATGCAGTTCTGTACAACAACTGTCTGACCTAGTTTATCCAACTGGCCAGCATTTCCATGTCCCTAAGCCACCAAACCAAATGACCAAGCCAAGCCACAGTGCATTATTTTAAATGGCTGGAGTCTGGCCAGGAGATGACCCCCAGTGCCAGCTCCAAGGCTCAGCACCAGGCAGTGGCACAGAGCCCCGAGAGCTTTGCAGTGTTAGTTCACAGGAGATTTTACTGTGGTCTTCTCACAGCTTTGGATTGAAATTTTTCATTGTTTAATATCACAAAACGTCTATGAAATGATAAGTACAGAGTGCCTGATTCAGAAAACAGGAAATGGATTAGAAGCTGTTAAAATGGTGGAAGTTTCACATCACAGTTTCACAGGCATTAATCACTTCCTACTCACAAAATACAGAGATGACAACTGAGCATAGAAGCAATTTTTTTTTATTCTCAATGTTGTCTTGAAGTAATATTGCTTCTTTTTCATTCATCCATTTTCCAAAATGAAACTTCAAATCATAGGCGAAGTTTAAATCAATGTCAAATCTTTCAAATATGAAGATTGATTTTTCTGTTTAAAAAATGACCTCTAAAGTGGCTTTCATAGCAGAGCACACAATGTGACTATCTGTTAGCTCATTCTCACCCTTCAAAAGCCCTTTCTAATGTTATAACATATTTCAGACTGTTAGCAAATTGAGTACTATAGAGTTTCATAGTTATAGTTTGAATATTGAATGAGGACCATCAAATAAAATGAGACCAAATTATAAAAGTACAGTAAAAGGTCAAGGTTTGAATCTTTTACTTGTTCAGTAAAACATAGAAAATATATAAATTGCCAAGACAAGAGAAAAGAATCTGCATGACTTGCAAAGCAATAATACAGAAATAAAATTCTGTGAACTTTAAACAAATATTATTTAGCATTCATTATGGCAAGGAAAAATATTGACAAAATAGCTCAAACAAGCAAGTGTAACAATGCTTTTATACAGTAAAACCCAAATTTCAAAAAATACGTATCTCTGTCACTTGCTGCTAAAAAATATCAACTTGCATGTTCTACTCTCTGCCAGCAAAAAGCAGAGACAATGCATAGATCCTGTATTACTGTTTACCACTTCACTAAGTGTCAATAACACCATCAATCTGACAGCAGGACATTTCACTAACTCTGGAGCATGAAGTATTCCTACCCCCTGATCACAGTGAATTCCACTGAACACTGCTGAATGGAAGCCAATCTCTATTTATTATAGAACCATTATATACAACCATCTTTTAACATTTCATATATATATATATACATACATATGAAATGGTTTTATATAAATATATTATATACAACCATTCCACCTTCATTTAAAACAGCACTGGTGTGCTGTAGGCATTTCCAGCCTAGAACCACACACCCCATTAGAGCCCCAGCCCCACGAGCTCTGCCCACGCCAGCCGAGTGGCCGGACACCCACGGCCACAGGAGGGCCAGACCCCCGTCACCTCCATGAGGCACTCCCTCGAACCAAACAGCACAAGGACATTTGTTTGCTCTGTGTTGAGGACTGAGGGCAGGAAGCCACACTCACTGATGGACTCCCACACGCCAAGGGCTGACACTCTGTGGTGAGACAGCCATGGCCTCTAATGAATGAGACAGAGATGATAACGTTCCATCATGATCCTGTGTCACAGAAATATTGTGGGTTTGGTAGGGGGAAAGGTAAACAAGAGGGAGTTAGAGAGGACTTTGAGTTGTGGCACCTGTGGCAGCATCTCTGCTCTTCTGACTCACAGCGTGCCACCCATGCTCTTCATTATGGCACATCAGCACACACCAACAGCTATCACACGGTGCTTTAAATTGTGTACACCACACACTAATCACTGCTGGAACTATACTACCTTTCTTCTTCTATCATTCACTTCTCAAAAGATTTATTTCTCTAGTAAGAGCTAGAGGCCTTAGGGATCTACAAGATAGGACAATTTAACATTTTACATATATCAGCAGAGCTGTCTTAGCATAAAAAGCACTAATCCTTTAATGAAACTGATATGTTTGCAGTGATTCATTATATTATAAATAGACCTTGGGGAGAGATTTGCTAAGGATCTTGGGGAAGAAAAAAAAAGAGGAAAAGATATCTTTAGACCATTCCCCCTCACACATCAAATTCTCCTTCCCTTGCTTCAAGCTGGCAACATTGGCTTAGTGTGAAAACAACCTCAAGCTCAGGAACACAAGAACACAAATATGGTTAAATTAATTTCTACAGAGTTCTGTGTATCACAGGAGCCACACTTCAGCCCTGTGTTGGTCTGCATAATTTCATCTCATATTTTACAAGCCTGCGATTCATAGATTCATTTCAGCATCACTAGACATGAGCTGCAATCCTCACACACGGCCCACGACAACTCTGATTGAAGATTACATCATCCTAATTCACATGCTGCCACATAACATTGTTTTCTAGTTTAACAACAAGGGTGACACTCCCACAGCAGTCTGAAATTTAAATTGGCAGACATTAGCCTGTAGTTTCAGCAGCCACTGTGCAAATGTTAGGACAATAATCAGGTCTTGAATAAATCACCAAAAAGAAGCTTCACATTATCCTGACATTTTCAACTATGAAATCATTTGTTCAGCTCCACTGGCAATACTTGTAGGCTTGTATGAGTGTTGGTAGACCTCTAACATCTTAATGACTGTCATATACTTCTACTCTGTTAGAAAAGCGACAATCAGAAATATTCACAGTTGTCCTACAGTATCACTGAGACTACTGCAGCCAACACTCAGTGCTAGTGAGAGTTTACAAACAGGTGATAAATGAACCAGAAAGCCCAGCAGCTATAAAACATTTCAGGAAAACATGCTTTCCTCCCCACAGCTTAGTACTTGGGGCTCACTGGGGTACTACTGATTTGAAAATATTTCTGTACATGAAAACAGGAGAACATCAAGCAGTTTCAAAAGGATGTGAGCCCTCAGAAGCTTCTTTAAATGAATTGACCTGATTTATAGAAATTCCCTTAAAAGGCTGGATTGGCTCCAAACCCCAGTGTCACACTATTTTATCCATTGTAGGGGATCTAAATAGAGTGACTATCCTCATCAGTAGTGAGATGAGACTCCATTATCCTACTATAGGAATATTTTGTGCAAATACTGCTCACCTGTAGAGAAATACAGCATGTAGTCACAAAACCTAGAAAAATAACATCTTAAATACTGATCCTAGATTTAATACTTTGAATACCCAAAATAAGAGAGAAAAGTGAAGCAAAGCAGACTTTATAAGCACTAGCTGTAATTTTTAGTTAAAACATGAGAATAGCCTACAAAAAGTAATTTTCTGGGATTTCCTTGAACTCATAGGATCAGGATAGTGTACTTTCTGAATAATTACAGCATTACTGAGGTCACCCTGTAGTATTCAGTAGTTTATTTACTGAGTAATCATGCACCATCTCTGAGCTACAGAGCCCATACTGACAACAGCACCAGAGTTTTTTAGTGTAGTTTAAAATAATTCCAAAATCTGAGGAGATAACTGCCCTAAGCATGACTATTGCCTTCATTGCTTTAATCACAGCAGAAGCAGTATCCCAAGTTTGGAACAATATCACAGTTGGTCCTGTTCTCATGCATCTTGGTCAAGACTCAAAAAGCTACACTTAAAAGTAAGAGGTTCTGGCATGCATGTATTACTTTTTTCCTTCACTTTTATTTTTAATTTTAAAAAAAAAGTGTTGCTTAAGATTAAGAGCTAAGAGATACACTTGAAAAGTATTCTGAAATAAAAGTCCTCAACCAGAGGCTGGAGCAGTGGGATATTTCATTCGTTTAGCAAGGCTCAATTTTATTTTTCATTGCTTTAATCTTATATTTCTTGAAGATGCATTCATCATGAAAAAGAAATGCACAAACTTACATAGTCAAAGTCATGCTGGCTGCAAAGCTAACTGCTTTTCAAATATTCAAAAGAAACTAATACATTAATTTCTTGTTATGTTATATCAACATACATCACTTCCAGCCAAAATAAAACATGACTGGGAACTAAGCCACATACTTTTTTTTTTTTTAATCATATTATCCTAGGCAGAAAATTCTGAAGTTTATTCTTTTGTGCTTCTGACTCTCTCAGACATATCACAGCCTTCACACTATAAAAGAAGATATGTAGCCAGGGAGTAGCATACTTGCCTTATAATCACAGATAAGGAAAAAAGGAAATGCACCAAACTGAGTCAAAGGCATTTTTAAATCCAAAGGTATGGAAAAGTTTTAACACACCTAATAACCAAAACAATAAATCTTTCAGAAAAAGTTTCATGCAAAGTGTCAACACAAATGAGAATGGAGGCGATTACAACTGACATACCAAAGAGAAAAAAAAAAGGAGAATAAACTGGCATTCATAGTTGGCTATTGATGCGGGACTCTGAATATTACTTCCTCCCAGTTGTTTTAGCTCCTTTGATTGCTCAAAGGAAGAAAAAGCTCTCCTCAGGAAATTTCCCAGTTCCGTCATTCTGAAGATAAGTAAGAAAACTACAAAATTTTTCTCAAGTCTATAATGTAAATGAGATCAACCATACAGGATTTTCTCTGTAATTTAGTCAAGTAAATATAGATATTTCTATTGACTTTTGTGGACTATATAACATGGTTTCAGTTTCAGGATACACCTGCTGATGACACATTTCAGAATTATAATTAAGATTCTGGTCTCATGCATGTCAAAACTGGAGCCCATTTAAATCAAACTTTCATCACAGCAGAAACTGCAGCTCAAACTTACTGAGTTGCCTCCAAATTTCTCTCTTTCTTGACAAAGCTTCAAGTATCGCTTTCAGAATTGCTTGGCTGTCTAGAGGCAGGACTTCATATTCCAAAGCCAATGCAGGACACACATGTTTAGAAACAGGCATTACTGTGCAGGTGATATATAGATACACTGCCACAGAAAATGCTTCATGCTGCTCTCCACAGGTATATTTTGTCCAACTAACAGTTCACAATTTACTGCATTCAGTAGATGCTCCTGAATCTAGTTCTCTATTATAAGGAAAGATAAACTTCAAGCTCAAGGATGGATGAGAAAAAGCATAAAAAATAAAGAAAAGGAGCAAAAATCCTGGAAAAAGAACTCATTGCAAAACATATGTGGTGGACAGAACGCATGAGCATTCAAACTGAAGGTAATGGTTTCAATTCACACAGTCTGCAGTAGAGAGTCATAGTGAAAAAAATACACAAACAAAAAATCACAAACAAACAAAACCTTTGCAGCAGCATGTGGCAGGTGATATAGCAAATTCTTCTGCATACAATTACTGATAGTGCAAAACATTTATTTGTCATGGATTTAGCTGACAAGATTACATACTGCAGAATAGCAGAATACACAGTCATACCAGGACCTCCCACTGATACAGAAACAGATTTAAAATAATTCTGCAGTAGAAGTAGCAAAATGAAATCACTTACCGTTAGTGTTGCATCGCTGAAACTATCTGAAGAGTCAGCCCTCCGGAAACAGGTTTTTCTATCAATAATTGACAGCTGATACAGTCTCAGGCAGTAATACACCAGGGAAAAACCAACTGCAACAGCAGCTCCTTCCCATTTAGCCTAACTCGAGCACTTTTTAGATCTCTTTCTTAACCCTTTCAAGGTATTTTCTCCCAGTGTTTTGGGTGGCAAGACAAAGGCACAATATATATGCTATAAGAAAAGAATGCATTATTTCCCACTTGACTTAGTGACAAGAGTTGTGGGAAGAAAGTCACTAGCATTTAGTCATAACAATAGGCTAAAAAGAAGTAAAATCTAAAAACAGAAAATGACTCAGTGACTGGAAAGAGATACAACAGGGATATGAGCTACTGTAACCAGGACAATGGTTTCTCCCAATGTAGAATTAAGAGGTCAAGATCACAATATCACAAGACACTGGTATAGAAGAAGGGTAAAGAAGTTAATAATTTGCAATAAGAAAAAATATTATCATTCTCTTCCAGGCTTGGACCAATGAGATCTGAGCTGTGAAATCAAACCTACCTGGTTTCAGTGAAGCCAGCATTACAGTGTTATGGATCAATTTTTAAACCAAATGAAATATTAAGTGTAGTAATGGAAAGAGAAAAGGTACATCCTTTACTGGAATAGCTGTTTCTGTAGCATTCTGAAATTATTAATATTCCTCAAATGAGGTTGTTTTCTTTTACAATGTCAATTTATACCAATAAGAAATTGTTTTCTGACATCACTTCAAAAGATGGCTTTTCTTTGTCATATTATTCTTTAACATTAAGAAAAGATTGCTCTGATTTGACAGCTCAGTACATTTTAATGGACTGTGGACCACAAAGAATATCTGTCAATAAAACGTTTGGAAAGTTCCTTTGTTCAAATGGATTACTCTTCCCCCACAGAAAAACATAAACAAACAACAGCCACCAAAAAAGAACAACCATGGAAGAAAACTGGAGACACGAAGTACGCTCCATTCTTTTGCATTAGTTTTATAGGAGTCAGGCCCATCAGATGTGCCAGACAAGACTGACTGCACCACTACTGCCACACCTATTCTACAAGGATGTGATGCCTTATGTTTTAGCTTTCATATTAGCCAGATTATGTACTGCATTAGTATAAAACTCTGAAGTTCATATAAAGTGTTAGCAAGTTCTCCTCACAGTTTAGTTAAATAAAACAATCCTTTTCCAGCCCAAAAAGTATAAACAACAGTGAATGAGGAGAGCAATCTGGGAGGATGGGACTTCATAACCTGAAGCTGTAATTGGACAATTAACCCCAATATGTAAATGCACCAAGACTTATAAAAGTGTGGAAACGCGTGACATGCCATTCATCTTGAGTGGAGCCTCAGCCAGGCTCTTGTACTGCACAAGGGGTATCCTTTGAAGGCCTTTTTAATAAATACCTACTTTATTCCTTTAACACTGTCTAGCCTCTGTTCTAGATAGCCTCTCAAGGCATCAGATGAAATATTATGGATAGATTCTAGTGAGATGGGAAAGGATATATTCACATAAACTGCTGGTAGTCCTACTAGCCCAAATGCCAGCCTATGGAAATCAAACTCAGGTAGAATGGAGCTGGGGAGATAGAGTGTATGTAAAAGACATTTCCCCTTACTTCCTACCCTCTTGATTTGCAAATGATAGGAGCAGAAGCTCTCTCTGAACAACAGAGAACGTCTCTCTTGGTTGCCCATCCAAGAGAAAGATTAAGGACTCTACTTCAGTCATGATTGGCCATATACATCTTCCAAATTGAAGAACTTACTTCAAGGACTTCAAAACAGTAGGAAATTATAGGAGGACACTTAGTGTGACCAACGGAGACGCAATTTCATGTGGAAGAATAGAACAGGGAGTGAAATCTGGACATCTCCCCGGAAGTCTCTTCCCACAGATGACTTTTCCCCATGGCTCCTCATACTGTCTTGGTTCCAGGTGTCTTACATCCAGCTGTTACAGAAACTCAGCTTCAACTGTACCATTAATCTATTATCCTCAAACAACTGGAACTGTATTATGTATCCATATCCCATGACTGAGACGTTTTATTTATCAGTGAAACTAAATGGTGTGTTGACCATCTGTGTCAGACCTTCCCAAACACACATTCACAAGAATACATCTTCTTTTTTATTTTCATTTCTAATAATTTTATTTCATTTTCTCATAAAATATCAAAGACTTGCTTCCTGTATATGTTTGTATTCCTGAGTGTTGCTTTTGGCAAAAAGGCCACAATGTCCTTTCATTTTCTCTTCATACCTAGAGGCAACAGAACAAAGTAATATATAGGCTTTTTTAACTGACTGCTTGGGGTCATTACCTGCATAATTTCTCAATATGGTGTCCAGACTTCCAAATCTAACTCTGTATTGTTCCCTTACTTGTGTTCTATTTCTGCACTTGTGGATGCTGCTCTGGGTCAATATCTGTCACTGTCTAAGCTGAGTTGCCAACCAAGCAACCACACCACCACTCGCTCCTTCCGCACCACCTCAACCTCCCAGCATCGGTGAGAGAATCGGGATTAAAGTAAGAAAAGTCATGGGCTCCGATAAAGACAGCTTTATGGGGAAAGCAAGAGCTGCATGCACAGGTAAAGTAAACAAGGAATTAATGAACCACTTCCCATGGGCAGGCAGGCATTGAACCATCCCCAGGAAACCACGGCTCCTTCATGAGTAAAGTTCTTTGGGAAGACAAAAGACATCACTCCAAACATCCCCCTGCTTCCTCCTTCTTCACCCCTCCTTATTTGCCAAGCATGATTGTCACATGCTATGGGATACCCCTCTGGTGGGTTGGGATCTGCTGTCCCACCTGTGTCCCCTCTCATTTTCCCATGCATCCCCAGGCTCCTTGCCAGCATGGCAGTACAAAAGCAGAAAAGGCCTTGCCTCCATGCAAGCCCCGCTCAGCACTAACAAAAAACATCTCTTATCAACACAGTTTTCAGCACAAAGGCAAAATGTAGCCCCAAACTATGTATTGTGAAGAAAACTAACATTTCCCCAGCCAAAACCAGCACGATATCCTACAAGATCCCCAACTCTATGAATTTAAAACAGATTTGGCTTGAAACAGCACGGATTCCTGTATTTCCATGCTTTATTTTATTCACTTTCCATCCTCAGAAACACTATTTTCAGTAAGTGCTCTCATTTTTTAAGTGGCACAAAATGTACCAAATTCATGTTCTCAGATCATTCCTGCTCATTTTTAGGAAAAAAAAAAACTTTTTATTCAAATTGATGCCTAATTGTTAATGCTCACTAGTAATTTATAGTCTTTCAAAGACTTCACGCTGACATAAAAAGTTACGATAATATTATATCACTCTAAAAAGCCCCGTGAAATAAAATGGAATTCAAAGGGTAGTTTTTCCTGGGTGAGTAAAGCACATCTTTGAGATTTCTTGCACCAGTAATTCACATGAAGTCTTTTTGCATGTTTCTCCCACCGTCCACACCACCAAGATAAGCTTGGAAGGATAAAACACGACTAGAAATTCACAGAAATTTCATGTTCAATGAACACTAAACACTTGACAACCACCCACAAAAGCAGAGAAAGCAGTCTTCTATCACATAGGTCTATTCTATATTTTTCAAGGAAAGTTCATTCTGAGCAAGCAGATAAGAGTGACTTCCCCACCAAGTCACACAATATTCTGTTCTGTCAATCCACTTCTTTTTAGTGGTCATAATCTGTATCAAGATCTTTGCCTCTTCACCTGCAACAATTCAGCATTAAGCATCTGATTTCATTTTCTCATCCTATACTCCAGTGCTTCCACTGCACCCTATAGGGATATAACTGTGTTGGTTTTCAAGTGCTAAAAATAAAACAAACACATGTCAACCCAAGGACAAAGTTGAAAGGAAACATACTTTAATGTAACCAAAGAAGAATATATTTAGCATTTTGCTACTAAGCAAGGATGAAAATAAACATGTCAACACATTGCTGTGTCTAACTGTGAAACCCACACCCTACTCAACTCTTTCTGCAGCATTTATATTATGTGAAAAGTGGATTTAGTCTTCATTCCTTTCTTCTGAAGAGTGACTGTTGGTACTGTGTTACTACTGCTGGCCACAAAGGGCTCCTGAACTGCAGGGTAAAGCACTTCCATCCTTTTAGGCAGTCAGGTTTTCTATCAATTAACAAAATGTAGCCATCTCAGGTCCATTTGGACAGTGGTGCATATTAAACTTCAATCTGGAATCCTTCCAAAACCAAATACAAGCATAAGTGGGAAGTGGCATGACACTCACCCCACAACAGAAATTGAAAAGTGATCCCTAAATCAGAATGTTTTCTTTTGTCTTTCTTTCATTATTATTCTTAATTTGGGCTCTCTGTAAAGCAGTACTGTTCCTCTTTCCCCAGAAATGAATACCTATAAAAACCCCATGTGATTATACTTTTTAATATTGCCTTTGAAACAATGTGAGTCTATATTTTAACATTTTCAATTACCTGAATTTTAATTTTTAACACTGGGAAAACAAATAGTATAATTGTATACAGTGGTTTTCATTTTGGAGATCCTGTATTCTGATTAAAGCTGATATTGAAAACGAGAACCATTATGTCTGCTTTATTAACCTTTCAAAATACAAAGCCAAAATTTTATTCTAATATGTTAGAGCTTGTTTCCTGGCATATGGAATTCAAGGCAGAGCAAAAATGTTATTAAATTACTATAAATTAATGTGGTAGAACTGTGAAACTCTATTGTATAGCAGTAGGAACACTTCAGAGAGAAGGCAAGGAGGAAAACTGGAAATGCTTTTAGCAAAAAGCTGTTACTTTAACCCCTACAGAGCTTGTAGGTTCTTGCCTTTACTGCCATGAACAAGAGGATTCAGTAGACTGGGGCACTATGGAATATCCTGGTGTGAAAGATTCTGGTTCCAAGGCGTGGCAACTCTGGAAAAGGAACATCTGCTCTAATGCCCACCAGGTTCCAAGGCTGACTCCTTCAGAATGTCACCTTTTTTCTCACATATCCATTCAATTGCCAAGGATTCTTCTACCCATCAATGTAGTAGACATCAACAAATTCTATTTTAAATGTTAAAATGCATCAGTATTTTAAATATTAATATTAAAAAGGTTTACTGGTTCTGGTAAACTTTCCAGGAAGCTCATAAAGTCTCCAAAAGAAGTAGTTGCAAAGTATCATTCTGGCAGGACTTTAGGTAAGCATTAATGGAGCTCTAAAGAGCTCCTCAGGCTTAATAAGGGCCATTTGACTTCCATCAGTAGGATTCAAATGGCCCCAATTAACTTCTAGGTATGTAGAAAATGAAAATTAATCGAGGGCTAAGTGTTCTGAAGTTCACAAGGGAAAAACAAAATCCAGCTAATATGCTCCAATATGGATGCTGTGGTACTTGCAGTGAAATTTCTTAGCTTTGACAGTTTGCATGCACCTTTCCAAACAAAATGAACTCCCTCTTTTAGGCAATCCAAACTATTCCTTTTCACAACTCAGATCATTGTAGAGTCACTGTGTCAACTATGGGTGATGGAAATACATCATCAAAAAGAAAAAGGCTGGCAAGCATTCATCTTTTTTGTCAGGGACTGATACAAGGCCTATCCAAAAAATTCAGTGTCTTCGTGATTTAGGATTGCCCCAAAAGCCACAACACTTCAAGGCAGCGATAACACTTGGAATCTTCTGAGGATTTGTGGAAACATATAGATGTGAGAAATTAGCATTGTTGGTGTCTACAAGATATCTTTACACTGATAAAATTGTAGCACAAAATTTAAAAAAAAATTTACTAACTCATATAAAAAAATTATCTGCAACATGCTGCTATGTGCATTTTTTAACATAGGAGCTTTCCAAAAGTAGATGCAGGGTAGTTTGGAAGATGTTATCCATTTCTCTATTTCAGACATTAACATTTCAGTTCAATTTCTTGTTTCCTAAGGATTTACATACTTAGATGAATGTGTTCTCAATTAGTATGAGACATCTGCAACTATCTAGTAAATGCAAAATATTCCTTAACACAACATTAAAATATGGGCAAGAAAAAAAAAAAAGCACAGAACATTAGAAAATGTGGATGTTCAAGAAATTTGCCATATGTATCCTGCAGAGACTTTTAACATTTATAATAAATATCCATGGATGGAGAGTCAAAATCAAGAAATCATATTTCAGTCATTCTTTATGTTTACAATTCAGAGTGAGCACATTCAGCAGTCAGCATCAGTCTGCCACATTTCACCTTCAAAATTCTCGTTTTCGCTTTCATAACCAACATAGAGCATTAGAAACATCTTAAGAGAAAAATCCTATCTATACAAAAACCAGCAAGATGGCTTTGTGTCCAACTGCTCCTTGATCAATTCATCTCCCAGTTCTTCAGACTTGTCCACAACTATGCTGCCCATTTACCACTATCAGCTTTGGAAGAACATGGGAACAAATTTTATTTTGATTGCAAACCTGATCCTCAGATTACTAAAATGACTGTTAGATTAGTGGAATAATTACCTAATATCTGCTGACAGGCTTGATCTCCTGGCCTCTTCTAACACTCCCAAAGTGCTGGGCAGATCCCTTTGGAAATATGTGGAATGTATCCAAACCATCAGAAATCTAGAATAGGGGCATTAAAAATAAATAAAAAAACCTGACAACTATTTTTCTATACTTCCTTGCATAATATGGCCAATATCTGCAGATAAAAACATATTTTGTCATCATAAAAAAGTCACATATTCTGTATTAAATAGCTCATGTCGTTTTCCGAAGCTTTGTAACATTTTTCTCCAGAGAATCTTGCTTCAGAAGTAATAGCTCCATATGCCATCACAGACATTATATTTACTCACCACATAGGAAAACCCTGGGCATAACATCTGCTTCTCTATTTTTTTTTGTTTGAACTATCATTAGTTCAAACAATAACATGTCCTATTTCTACTAAAACCCCCATAGCAGCACTTAAAATAGGGGTAAAAGCTTCTACAGATGCCAAGTCACTGTATATTTTGAGATACTCTGCAGTATTTGGGGGCCAACCTATTTCCACAGAGAAAAGTACTTCTAATTATTCATGTGTGGAAAGAACCAGCAGGATTTCTCTGAATATTATTTAGATAGGTACTAACACTCTGATTAATTAATGAGGCATTTAGAAAAGTATACTGAACTAGGGGTGGGTGGGATGTGTGTCTTTGGTTGGTTTAGAGGGGGTGTAAGAAGGAATAAAATCTAATTTTGGTACCCAAACTGCAAATACATAAGAAAGGCACAAAAGCGATCAATACTGAAACCTTAAGTCCGTTTCACAGAATTCAGCAGTACGTTCAAATTCCAGCATCAATTGCTTTTCCCTTTTGCTTACAATTATGTGTGGTTTCAGCAGCAGAAATTGAAAAAGATCCCACAGATTATGGGCTTCCAGCTAAGCACAGAAAGCACAGGAAGATATTTGACATGCATCTCCAGAGATTTAACTTGTTCTACATTTCAGCCTCCACTGGGTACCACTACCAAAAGACGATCCCATTTTAACCTTAATCGGTTCTGAAGAGACCCGGCCGCACATGCGATACGACCCGCACAGGCGATGGGCTTCGCATGCAAAAACTCGGGGGAGGGGGCGAGAAGAGAAAATTAATACCTTTAATCCTGAAAGGCCTCCCGGCTCCCTATTCCTCACACTGCGACACGCGCAGTCATCCTCCCTCCCTGCGCGAGGGCTGCCCGCTGCATTCAGGAAACTTCCCGAGGGGCCGCTGCCCGCGCTCCCGCCGCACCTGCCGCGGCCCCGGCCGGACAGCGCTGCTCCGTGTGCCCCGGGGCACCGGAGAAGCGGCGGGGCTGCCGGCACTGCCAATAATGAGTTTGGTTGCTTATGAAGATTCAGACTCTGAGACAGAAACTGAAAAGACTGAAGCCCCTGATGCTTCTGGCAGACAAACAAACCAGCTGAGTTCTTCTGTGAGTTGTGTTCAGCACTTTGCACCTGGTAGTACAAAATCTGCATATGAAATGCAGCCTGCAGGGAGCACTGGATCTGGCAGGAGGAGGGTTTGTGAAGATCCCCCTGAGTGTTATGCACAGAATAACAGCGCTGACTTGGCACCTCCCTGTTGGCAGAGGGTGTACTCTGGCCATCCTGCATTATCCCTGGCTTACCAACACTATGAACAGGCTTCAAGCTCTTCAACAAATGCTGGAAATGGCATTTCCCAGAAGAGGACACATAAAGACAGCTCTACTACAATAAAAGGAATTAGACCATATATCCCTAAACGATTGCGTCAAGAAAATTACAGTAAGCCTGAAAAAGAAGA
>VWZP01005025.1:1381593-1396124 GCA_013396995.1 Dicaeum eximium
GCTGCTTTGGGCCCCGCGGGACCCGGGGCCGGCTCCGGCTGCCGGGAAGCGCCTTAGGAAGCCTGCGGAGCGCTCCCCGGCCGAGGAGCCCCGCGGGCGCCCCGAGCGCGCCCCACGCCTCCCCGAGGAGCGCCCGCGGGGCCCGGCGGCGCGTGAGGCCGGGGCGGGGGGAGGCGCCCGCGGGCCCGGGGCTCGCGGTTCCTGGCACCTGCCCGACCCACAAATCCGTGCCCCTGCCCGCGGCTCCCAGGTTTTTTATTCCTCTTCCCCCGTGGAATCGTAGCCACACGTTTTCCTCCCGTATGCACAACCGCTGTTTGTCACTCTGAAAGAGCCATTTCGGGCTTTTCCTGAAATGCTTTGCATCCTCACATAAAGGCCTAATCAGATACATGCAATAAAGATTTAAAAAATGGAGAAACGCTTGTCAA
Organism: Dicaeum eximium; assembly: GCA_013396995.1. NCBI lineage: Eukaryota > Metazoa > Chordata > Aves > Passeriformes > Dicaeidae > Dicaeum > Dicaeum eximium. The sequence continues at coordinate 1,382,025 of VWZP01005025.1, forward strand.
ATCTTTTTAGGAATTTATCAGAAGAATAAAAAGTATCACAAAAAAAGAATACTTCAACAATAAATAATAAAACCCCAACTGAAATTTAGTCAATTATCTCAGTAGATTGTCTAGTATCCTCTGTGTTTATCAAGGTTAGGAGCCCAATTCACAAGCAGTGGAAGTCACCATGGCATTTGATTTCGGCTGCATTATGTTTGGCGTGGAACTAGCCTTTTTGACTTCTGGTTGATTAATTAATTATCCTACTTTATTCATGCCATTACATTCTTACATCACACTACATCATACATTCTTACATCATCACTACTACATACCTTTAAAGTCAATTCCAGTCCAGTCTTTTCTGCACAATCTCTTGGCTAAAATAAGGCCTTCTGTGAGAATGCCTACAAGTACCTTTTTAAGGCCGTTAGAAATAAATATATTCGGTAGGCTTAGTTTCAAGTTTTCTATTTCTTGGTAAGAAGAACTGAAACAAAGTTGATAATGTTAAATGAAAATGAAAATTTAATTGCAACTTGATCAGCATTAAGTCTTTTTACTCTATTTTAACATCTTTTGAGGTAAGCTGATACTTTAGTAAGAACATATTGTAGGCTTCTTGCAATGCTAAAATTATTGTTAAAGGACAGAAAACCACAAGAAAAATACTTTAGGAAATCCTAGGGAAATATCAGACTGTTTTCTCGTGTGGTATCAATTTGTAGCTTGTAAAGTTGAAGAATTTACTTTTTACAGACATGGTATTTTTCATTGGGTTGGATGACAGATTACATTGCGGTTTCTACTGATATGCCAAAATTATGATTGATGTGCCACTAGAACCTTTGTTGGGCTTGTCAAAAAAAAAAAAAAGCAGAGATATAATTTCTGGCCACAAAGATGTAATTGGATAGACGCTCCCATGCTTGTTTGTATAGGTAAGTGTTTGTAGTAACAGGTCTAAATTTTAGTGATAGAAAACCTGTGCTAAAGCAATGAGATCTAAGCTCATCCCCACGTAAACAGTCATTATTCTCACAGCTGTGCCAAAGCTGTGTTCCAGGATGCTCCTGAGGAAAGGTTTGCTTCTCTTGCCCTTAGTCATTTGGAGTGCTGCCACTGACTGCAGATGAAACCATTTACAAGGCTGGCAGTCACTGTATGTTATCTCTGGGTCAAAGCTTGGGTTGGGCATATAGCAGACACTGCCTGCTTTGTTTTAGCAGTGTGTCCACATTCCACAGCCCAACCAGGCCCCTCCACCCCAAGCAATGTGCACACCTCTGCTGAGCAAAGGACATTATGTATTGGGAAGAGCAGCAAACCACAAGCAGGAGTTTGTGATGAGAGATTGCACCCAGCTGTTGCTTTATAAGTCACAGGAAAACCTGAAATTTGGGAATAGAGTTGTGGCCTGCTCAGCTCCTGGGAAGATTTTAGGAAAAGCCTCCCCTTGCAGGTTCAGCTAATGCTTCCTCTTTTCAGAGGACTGCTACCAGTGGGTGCTGTTCTCAGCTGGGAAAGCACAACCCAGGACACATCCTCCCAGTAGAAATGCTTTTTCTCCTCTCCATTCCTGGGAGGCAGGAGGCATTAATCTCTTCCTGTACATGCTTTTAGTTGTTGTTTCCCAGAAGGAGATCAGATTTACTTTTTTTAATGCGATCTGCATTCTGAATCACTCAGAGTAAATGGTACTCGCTACCTCCATGTTGAAACATTAGAGCTAACAAAATGTAGTAAGGAACCAAAGCGGGGTATTAAATACACAGATGCTTGATTAGGAGCATTAAATAGAGTTATATTTTTAATATTGAGCTAGTTTAAATATTGAATATTGATGCATTTGAGAACAGATGCGCCTAGATAATTATTGTAAATAGAACTAGTAATAAAAATACCTTTTACACGGCATAAAGATTGTCTTATGAATTTCACAAATAAACCAACAAGAAAGACAGAAAACCAGAGATCAGAAAGAAAGTGCTTTCTCAGAAATCTACACATTTCCAAGGATTTTCTTAGGTTTTTCCAATTTTTCCATACAGAAGTTCTGGATTCCTTTATTAATTTTAATTGTTACAGTTGAAGAATGGTGAGGGCAATCTGATCAGTTCTATCTTCAAGAGAAAGAGTGATGATTTATTTGCACACAGTTCCTATTTCACCCTTCCTGTTACTACAAACATATTCCCTGAATAATTATGAGCACTGTAATGCTGTATATGTAATCCATCTCCAAGTCAGTAAATACAATGTCCTCAAATTACAAAGAGGATAATTAAATTCTCTAAAGAACACTGCTATTTGAACAAAGTCACAAAATAGACTTGGAAATGCAGACCTATTTCTCCTGCTCACTCAAGCACCAGCTTACAGAGCTGCAGTAGGATGCATGGTCTGATGTGGTCCAGAAAACTTGAAGTTGCATTTTATCTCTGCTGTTGAAACAGGTTCTATCTTTGTGCAACTGTTAGTGCTGGCAAATGCCAAAAAGAGCTTGAAAACATTAAATGTGACAATCATTAAGTTCAAAAGCTTTGAAACAGAATCAGCATATAGATTTATAATAGGAATAATAGCTATTCCCTTTAGCTAACAGCTATAAAATAGTGTGTTTTCTTCTGTTTGCAGAACACTCAGAATATATTTACTAAGTAGATAATTACACTTTTCTAAACAGGTGCATTTTCCCACTTGCTATAAAGCCATGTCCAAACATAATCTGTGCTGTCATAAACCATCCATTTCCTAGTGTCAGGCTAGAAAACATTACCAATGGAGTAACAAGGTTCAGCTCAACTTCCATCTCTATACTTTATATTCCCTTAGAATTCTTGCTACAGTACTTCTCAGGCCATACATAATTCTTGCTTCAAAAAGCAACACCCATTTCTTTTATAAGCCATCTGCTCAGCATGTTAGCAAAACCCGTGCAACAGCTTCCCAGCAGCACCAACACCTGCTAACAGGGGATGGTGTTTCAGGCAGATATTGCCAGCCTGTCACAGCTTCTTATCTCCTCTCTCTCTAATCTTCAGACTACTGTCTGGGATTATCTCCTGGAAATCAAATGCCCAGCAAGATGGCTTGTTTCTTTTTTGTGTATCAGCAAACATGCACTTGATTGAGTTCATTAGTGCTGTAAACATCTTTTATTATACAGATCAATGTGAATTTACAAGCTGTAGCAGTATGATATTGACATAATGTAGCATTTCATATACAATAACTTTTTATAGTCCTCATCACTCCAAACATGCTCTGGGTGAAACTCAGTACTGATGTAAGCAGATACCATAACACCAAGGCTATCCACAGACTACAGTCAATTATCCTCAAGCTTAATGAGGTTCCTTTGGTTCAGACATGATTTTGAACAGCTTTAAGATAGGAACAGTTCTATTTTTAACCACACAAAATATCATTTTGGAGCATCTGTATCTGTTTAGTAATCAAAGCTTGGAGGTTCTTCTTCAAATATCTTCAAGTTTCTGTCTGCTGTCTGCATCTATTTAAGAAAGGAAGTCCCAGAATTTCAGCAGTTTGGAGAAACATTTTCTTTTGTTGAGCAGCCATGAAGAAAAAAATTATTCTACAGTATGAAGGCTGTAAGATCAAATGAGGCATAAGTCGAAGGAAAGTGGAAACTTACATCTGTTGGTCAACTAAGTTACTATTGTCGTCCAGGAAATAAAACCAGTTTTTGTAAATATTCACAAACTGGGACAAGTTCATACGTTACTAAATACTTAGGCTATTGCTAGCATGCAGGTCCAAGTAGACCAAGTAGAAAGAGGGGTGTGAGCTGCTCTTCCTTTGCAAATTGAACATAGTAATAAAATCATTATTTTAAGCAATATGGTTAAATATGAGAAAAGTGGGTATGAGACTTCCACCCCAGCAAAGTTGTGCTTTTTCCCATGCATGACTCCATTTATGATGTTTAATGGCAAAACATATTGCAAATGGTAACTTTTTCACCATTACTTGAATTTCACTAGTACTTTTAATTGCTTTCTAACAGGCTTTTCACCTTTCTAAAGCTATGACCTCAAAATGAAAAAAAAATCATATTATCAGAAAAGGTAAGTGGAGTTGTCACTTTTGTATAGTCAAAGTATTCTTTCTCATATTCTTTCATTACATATAAATATTTAATCAGTATATATTTATGTCACAACAGAAAGCAATATAGAAAACAAGAAAAAAACCTATTGCCAGAAAACATGTTTATTTGTTCCATATATATCACAGATTAAAACAGACTATAAGAGCATGAAGCATTCAAAAAGAAACATGCAAAACAAGTCTGTTAAAAAATCTCTGTCTTCTCATATAGGTAAGGCTACACTGGATCTGTCTGTCCCTAAATGACCTCGTTTTTTCTCAAGGTCCCCAGCTTTTTGAAAACCACACATTGTTCCACTGATGTTTACAGGGGTTGACTAGGCAACCAGATAAAACAGAGATTTAAAGGGGCCGGCCCTGTCTGTGCTGAGGAGTCCAAACTCACATCAAGAAAAGGAGCCCTGCCGGTGGAGAAACAGCCTGAGGCAGGAGAATCCTCCAAATTTCAGCAAATCCTTTCCTACAACTGCTTGTTGTAGCAAAGAAACAAAAGTCTAGTACAATTACACTTTACATAGACATGGTGAGTTTTGATTCAGACTATGGATTGTAATTTTTTTTACTATAATAGATAATATTAACATAATTTACATTTCTTTATGATCTCATTGGATTTTTATGTCCAGAAGTGACAACATTATTGAGTGACTATGATTAATTATTTCAATTATGGTAGAAAACAGAGACCCCATTCAAAATTAGTCCCCCATTGTGATGCAGCTGTACAAACATATATTAAAAGACTGTGTCTGGACCAGAAGTCTGCAAATTACTCCATTCAGGTCATCAGGGAAAAGACAGGAGCATACATGGAGCACACACAGGCAGGGATGAACCTGAACAGTGTGTGTATTGCCAAGATTGTAACAAAATCAGTTTCTCCTAATCTAAGCAACACTTTTTCTCTCCAATTGAGATAGGTTACAATCTCCTATTATCTTTCTTAAAAGACTGTACTGCATATTTTCCTGTTGCATGAGGCAAGTTCTGTAATTCTTCCATAATTATTTTATCTGTTCTCCTCTCTCCTGGATATGTATGGGCTCCAATTCTCCTGGCTTCATTTTCTTCTCTCCACCATTTTCAAACGTTTTCTTCTGTCCTGCAGCCCAGCCTTTCTCTTCCCTCCTTCCTTGAAATCCCAGCTGCCATGGAAATCCTGCTCTCCAACACCACTAAAACTTTCAGAAGCCTTTTACTGTATAACCCTAAAATTTGTGGATGAAAAAACCCACTATAAATGGTAAGTATTGGTATTGATTGTGTTATTAATATTTGCATGTTAAAGGATCAATATACAAACCATTTAGCTCCCCCTGCAAACAGATAATATTAAAAAATATTCCTCCATTGTCATCCAGAGGGAAAATGAACTTTAAACTGAAGGAGAGCAATTGCAACCTGGATTTAGCATTTCTAAGAAATTATAGGAATCAGTTATTTACCCAAGAACCATTTCCAACATGTCTTTTGTGCCTATTCAATATACTATCCTATGCTAACTTTGAGGGATGGATATGGCCAATTATACTCTTGTCTCTTCAATAAATTGATGCACTGTTATTGCAGAAATGAAAAAGAGGATGCAAGAGAAGTATATTCTTTGAGATAGCTTATGAAGAGTAACAGGGACAAAACTAGAAAAAATACCCAGGTCCAGTGTTGCAGGTAACATCCTGATGTCACTGATGGCAAAACTTAATTTGAGTATGAAGAAATCAAGATTTCATTTAAGACTTCAGAAGAAATAGTTTCTCATCAGCAATGGCTTTTATGGCCTTTACCCCTGCTTGTGTGAGCTCAGGGGATCAGAAATCTGGTTTGTCTTCTCAGTAATGATGGGGAAAGGCCCTCACTGATTTAAATATGCCTTCATTTTTGTTCAACACTATTAGTGAAAATTAAGATCTAATGTACCAAATATGTGGAGGAGGCAAGGGATGCCAAACACCACCAAACTGTGCTGCTGAATTCCATTGGTTTTGTGAACTCTTACAAAATAACAATTCTGGTAGTAAATCTGCAGTACAGTGAAGAGAAAGACCAAGTAAATGGAATAGGGTGGCAAAGAAAACAGAGACCAAAAGGGATAGGAAAGAGGGAAAAGCAAAGTGTGAAACTAAAGACATACAAAGCCTCTGGAGGATACAATTTTTTTTTTAGAGGAGTGGAAATATAATTTATTTTAGCAGTATAAAAAAAGGAAAACCAGGAGGGACAAAAATATCTGATGAAATCCCAGGATAACTTTTACTGTGATAAAGTAGATGGAAGGGAAGATGTCTGAGGAGAAATATCAAGGACAAGCTTTGATATCTAACTACTTCAAGTGATCTACACATATAATGCCATCACCTCTGAGTTAACAATGTTGCACCTGAGCACAAGAAATAAATGCAGATGTTATCCCCAAGACAGTCAGATTTCTATACATCCTCTGTTAGAGGCCTTGATTGATTCATTTTACCTGAAATTATTTGAAAGGAATTACAGAATTGGAAATGAGAAATGCTTGAGGATAATTTTTATATGTAGACATTTATTGGCTAATATATTACTTGGAGATGCATCTGCTCTTTGCACAAAAAGAATGGAGTTCTTTCTTGTAAATGTGATAGTTAAAATCATAATACTTAATACCAGTTTAAAAGCCCTGTCTGTCATATTCATGTGCAAAAACTGTATTTCACATGGTTACCGTCTTTTAAAATGAATTTAAAAAATAAAAGCTTCACTGGAAGCATTACATTTATTTCAGCTATTATTAGAAAATTACCTCTGTATTTCAGATGTGAAACTGAGCTTAGAGAAAATATGGCTTGGACTAAATGCAAATAGATGTCAAAGTTCTCTGTTTCATGAGATTAAAACAATGCTTGAAAACACTCAACTTCTCTTTCTTGGTGAATCAGCCATACATCTATCAAATATACAGAACATCTACTAATATCAAAGTATAGTCTGACAATGGCTTCTCAGGCTCTGCAGTTGAGAGGAAAAATTTTTTACATTGACATTTGCATTACAACCACTTGAAATAACCACTTCTTCTTTGTGCTAATGAGAATTAGTAAGTTTTTCTTGGCATGCACTGTAGATATTTCTCCTTTTAGCTTTGTGAGTCAAAGACAAACAAAAAGAAATCCAAAAATAGTAAATAAACTTTTAATCTGTTTTTTGGGTGCTATTTTTTCATATGGAAAGTGGTTTTTACTCTTTTTTTCTTGCATGGATTTTTTTCCAATAGACCCACACCTATGAATATGGTACTATTATTGGTTTTGCTTATTATTTCTCCATATGAAAGGTCTAAATATTCTTTTAGCAATTTAGCTTCCTGGCTTGTAAGTAAGGAAAAAGCACTGCAGGCACCTGACTGAAGAACATCTACTGAAACCCTCTGAGCCTGGAATGCCCACTCATTTGTGGCACTAGCAATAAAAAAAAAAAATTTAAAAAAAAACCAAAACACTGAGAAGAAATTAAAGCATTTAAAGGCTCAAACTCTGGAAATACCAGAAACTGCTGGAAAAGAAGGCAAGAACACTTCAGTGTACATCTGGAAACAGTAAGTGTTATTTAGAAGCAAGTCTATCAGAAGGAGGTTTTCCTTCTGAAAATAGCAAGTGCTGATGCATTTGGCATATTTAACACTTCTCAGCAATCCAAGAGAAGGAGGATATTCATGAAGCTGTTACAAAAAATGAGGAGTATTGCATTTTAAATAAAAATGAAGCATATTAAAGTTATATGCTTTGGTCCTGAATGTTTAAAAGTGTCTTTTACTTTATAAGATTGGGGTGAAAATTTTATCTGCTAGAGGTCTACGATAAAGTGTGTCATTACCCTGCCATAGGGTAAGATCTATTGAAGATTTGTAGATTTTTAAACCCTTCCAATTTTAAAAAGCCACTGGTTTTCAACAGAAAGGGGAGCAAATAATACAGAAATAGATTCCTAGGAGAAGCAGACTCCAGATGAGGCAATTTAGAATCTGCCAAGAAACTAGTATTTGAATAAGTGTTGGACTGGACTGTGCTTTGGAACCTTAGATATTACCAAGAGCTGAAAATACCATAAGACAAAGATATCAGAGGTAGAAAAACACCCAGGGCTGGAATTCCTGAGCAAGGAATAACAACACAAAGCAGACAGAAGACTCTGAACATTAAGCAAAAGCTTGTATTAATTTGTCTTCAGGTGCCAGGGGTCTGAACCATGAAGAAACTGCATGTTGCTGCCTTGGATGATTGTTTTCTTTAGAATAAAAACACTTGCAGCAAAAGATGATGTGTGCAGAAGAAATAATAAACATAAGAGCAAATGGGACATATTACCTTCAGTTAGGCCTATATGCACAGCTCCTAGTATTTCTAGGAACTGTGCTGTAACTCTGAGATAAAAACAGCAGGTTGTAGAAGTATAAAGGGGTTAAAACACAGGTTTATGAAAGTGATTTTTTTCTGTTTAAAAAATGTGCTTCTAGAAATTAAAAAAAAAAAAAACAGGAAAACCATCTTAGACTGTTTTCCTATTTTTAGATGGCACTACTAAAGATATTACAGCAGAAGAGTTGATTATGCATTAAGAACTTTTTTAGCTAGACTTCTTTAACTAATACAGTAATATGTGACAGAGTGACACAATTTACAGGACATACATTTGAGCAGAATACAGTGAATCCTAGATTTAGATGTGAGGCTACTAGTTCTTCATCATTCCTCACTTATTGGGTACAGTGTATGTAGGAAAGCTTGTTGAACTGTTTGAACTTTGCCAGCTAGAATTAAAATGACCTTCAGATAATCTATCATATTTCACTTCCAAAGTGAGTTAGGCTAAACTGAATTAAGGTCATTTTTAATTCTGAAGAAAAATAGATACTGAGGCATTTAATATAGTTTGGTCTACTTTAAATTAACAGTTGTAATTAATTTGGAGATCTCTGTAGAAAAGACCTAAAAAGATAAATTAAAACCACCAGTATTTTTGGTTTTTGTTTTTAATCTTAATTCTGTAGAAGGTGATTCAGAGTCTTAGTATACAAACAGTATAATATTGATCGCCTCTCAATTATGGTAAACGTGCAAGTAATTAAGTAAGCTACCCTGAAAGTGGCTTACTATATAGTTTTATAAACAGCTATGCATTTTTTAATAACTTTGACTACACAAGTAGTATTTCTATTCAAATCTGTGGGAGTAAACTAAAATCAAATGTCAGACAAGTATACCATCAGCTCTGATTTACGTTCCATTCCTGCTATAGTTCATGCGCAGCAGTACGAATATAATGCTAAACTACTAAAAATACAAGAAAAAATGTGAAATTTTTTGCTTGCTTTCCTCTACTCAATATGCATAAAATCAAATTTTTAGAAGTGCAGCAATTAAAGATAATATAAAGCATCTTACAAGGAATCTTTTCAAATGAGTTCATGGCAGCCAGATACCCACAAAACGATCACAAAGCCAGTTACAGAGACAAGTCAGTATGAATGTTCCATAACAATAACTAACAATTTCTTGTGAATCACAAATTTACAGGAGTATCTTCTACAAATATGGAATAATCTGCAGAACAATTATAAGCAACTGAAAAAAGTGCTTCTTGGCTGATAGCAAGAGACTACACCCACTGCCAAATGATCATAGGAGATAAAGGCCAAGAACTGAGCAGCTGGACTCGCCCATTAAGGCAGTCTGTAGCTTATCTCTGTAAAAACGTGTCTGTTCTGCAGGACATTGACCTCAACACAGCACCTGTCACCTCCTGTGGTGAATTAATATGTAGCCACTATCAATAGAAAATTTGATCAAATTTTCTCTTGTAGGGGGCAATACTGACAGCAAAAGCATAGAACCTGTTTTCTTAAATTATGTCTAAAACACCAGAAAAAAAAAACCCACCTTGCAGCTCTATGGCTCTTAAGAGGCTTGTGGTAGACTCTAGTTAAAAATCAGTAAGGGAATATATAAACTCTTTTCTTCTATGTTTACATGGGCTTTTTTTGACCAGTGGCTATCTTGGGAAATATTTGGGAAACATCTAATGCCAAGAAAGAAAGGGTAGCAGTGGTGAAGTATTGGCTGCTGGTGTAAACTTCCTTTGGAGCTTTTTGCTTTAAATCTACCTAGGCATTCTGAAGGAAGCCCATGTTGCCCTTAGTAAAGACTCCTTCCAAACTAAAATGTCTCTTAAAATTGTAACATTCATGGTGTGCCAGACACTTTCCTGAGGCTCCAGATTCTTTTGGATTCACAATTGAAGAGCATCAAAGAACATTTTTCAGGAGATCTGGCAGTTGCTTTAGTTCTCGGCCAAGTTGCTTTAATTTCATATTGGATTCAGAGGCTGGCAAGCTCAGATATTGTAGAAACATGATGTAAGTCCTTTCACTTTTCTCCGAGGGGGTGGGTCCTCAACTGGAATGAATTTGGCATCAGTGGATTAAGCCTTCGCTGCAGAAGGATGTAGTTTATTGCTGTCTCTATAGCTGGTACAGGAGCAGAGGAAATTGCTGTACTCCTGCTTTCATCCTTTCCCTTAGCACATCTACATGACATAATTGATATATTCTTGGCAGGTCTGAAATTATGCTGCAGTGATGAATATTCCTGTTTCTGGGTCAGAAGCTGTAAAATTTGGAAAATATCTTCCATATTCACTAAGAAATACATATGCTTCTTGGCACGTTAGCAACCTGCTAGAAAAGCATCCCACACTGGCAGAACAGGGGTTAGCTGAGAGCGGGAAATGTGCCAGTAGCCTGGAACAACCCAAAAGGAAAACAAGGAGTTAAATGCCAAATATATCATTCTGTTTAGGAGAGAGAAGGAGGCTGCCAGGGGTATTCAAAGATGCAGGAATGTGGGATTTTGGGAAGAGCAGTCTAATTTGGTATTCAAACCCCACAGTTTACAGACACTGCTGCAATAGTAAGGCAGGCTGGCCACAGAAGGAGAATCCCAACTAAGGCAGGTACATAATCATAACTCAAGCAGAGCCTACACCCTCAGGCTAAGGATGATCAGTATGGATGGGCTAAACCATCAATCTGCATATGCCAACCCCTTGTAATGCAGGCACACCTCAAATTTGAGAGAAGAAAACGAAGACACATAATGATTTAAATTTAGTGACTTGTTTCAAATGTGTATTGAAAACAACTGCTGTAGTTGCTACAGAGATGCCACTGTCTCCTCTAGAAATCAGAATTATTATGGAGTGAGAGGATATGTGGCTCCAGAAGTAATTACTGTATGAACAGGTGATTTCTACTAAAAACATCTGAGAGTCTTTAATCTAGAAGAAATTTATCTTTTTTGTCCTGAAATGACCCTCTTATTTTTCGTTCCAAGTCTATGTGGGGTAAAAAATGTGAGTTTCATGAGGGAACTATACATCTGATACAGCGCTTTAGCTTTATCAGAGTGAAGGACTGGTCTTGCTGGGATATTCCTAATTGATAGCTACAAACAAGTATGTTAAAAAATGGATGAAAACCTGCTGAGAGTCATTGAAACAACATCATCAAATCCATACAGTTTTAAGACTGCTGAGTTGTCTTTCTTAGAGTATATTTTTAAAAATCTTGTATAGATCAGCAAAACAAATGAAATTTGAATTTTCAGATTGGGCCTGTAGTGAAATATATTAACATACATAAAAAGAACATTTTTCATATTTGCATTACTTTATTTTTTAACCAATTGTGTTGAAAGAAGGCAAACTACTTGTAAATAAGCAGTGATATGAGGCATTTCAGCATAAAATTATTTTATATAAGAAAATTAAAGAAACTAAAGATTAGGGCTGGAATAAGAGCTGCCAGTCTGAGTGCTAAGTGATTGTATACACATAGTATCTATAATCATTGTTTTGCAATTAATCAATGACTATTAACTTGTTAATATAGCATAAGATGTGTGAGTAGCATGAATGTGAACACAAATGTCCAGCCCTAACTCCTTATTTCTGTTATCTTTGCCTACACGTGTAATGCTAGAACCATGGATATGGTTAATTTAATGTTTCACAGCACTGTTGAATTATATTTGTTACGTTTCTGGTAAAGAGAGTGTTTGGGTAAAAACATTTATGCAAATCCATCAATGCTGCATGTGCATTAAGAGCATGTGGTTATCTGAAAACCAGTGTCATTGCATTGGTGCACACGCACACACACACATTATATATATGGTGCTAGACATGTATATGTAGGATTTTGCTGGAATACATGCAGTGACCAGCTGGTTCTTGTCCACCAAGACCCAAAGGGCAGTAATGTCTGTTGGATCTTGGTGGAGTCCCACATATGCAGCCTTTGCAGCATAATTTGGTAGCGAAGGGATGAGCTGTAATGCCAGGAATATGCTAAAGATGCTGCAGCAAATCTCATTTGTTAGCAATGCCACTGCTGTCTTCTCAAGGATATCAAAATGCCTGTCAGCACCTGGATGAAAATCAGCTGACTCAGACTCAATCTAGCCAAAATGAAAATTATGATGGCTGGAGCAGGGAGAGCATTTAAAACTGGGATAAGATCTTTACCTGAGACATCATTTTCAGATATTTATTTAAATACTACAGCACCTCAGAGTTCTATTTTTTGTCATTGTATGAATGATTGAGACAATAGATGGTGAAAGTACCCTCTCCTTTTCCCGTGCTTAAGTTCTTCTCCTGGTGCAGATCCGGCCATTGCACTCCACATGCCATTCCTTAGCAGAGGGAATTACTGATAACTCGCTGAACCTCTTTTTAAGTGCGTAAAGAATGTACAGATTCCAGCTTTGGCAAAATGAGACAGCCCTCTTCAACAGTAGCTGCTCCACTGCCCCCAGTGGTTTGCAGGTTATCTCCTCATGAAGTTTGAGTCTTGTTTCTGATCTTCAAAGCAATAGAGACCTGGCTTCCTCAGAGACAGCTTCTTTAATCACAGAAACACAGGTACTCCCCTGAGGTAAGCAGTATCACACACATGAGGATAATGCAAGGCAAAAGGGGAAGAAAACCACAAGAAAGTCCCTTAAACTGAAAAGTTCATTGATCAAACCTCAATCTACAAAACATCAAGATGATTCCGGTAACTGTTCCCAAAACTTTGTAGCCATATAATCCAGGCAGCTTGTACAACTGTCAAGGTAGACCATACACTGGCTTGATCTGCCCAGTGTTGCCATACAATGTACTCCACTGCACAGCCTCAGGAAACTGGAAATTTCCTACAAGTATCTACTTTAGTGTGCGTTAGTGTATGTGTGTAAAATCCTGTCTTCTAGTGAGGTAATTCAGTATTAGGATGTGACAGCATGTGCTTCACCAGCAGGCAGCCCACGGTCCTGGGAGAGGATTTAGATAGCCCCAGTGAAGGATGGTAGCCAGAACAATTCCTGCAGCCCTGGGGAAAGAATGCTGCCAGAAGAGGCTGGGTATCACATACATTGTCCTGGCAGAATATATGCAGTTTGTGATCCATAAGATTAGCACTTCTGCTCTCCACTCTCTCCACTTCAAAGCACATAAAATAGAGCCTTTTTTTGATAAGCATTTCCTTCCAGAGTTAAAACACTCAAAGTGTTTCACATGATAAATATATAAAGAGAGCTATCATCAACTTGAAAGTCACAATACCACTTGAAAATGTGTAGCTGTAGCTATTTATGATGGGTGGCAGCAAAAGGGGGGGAGGAAAAAAAAAAACCTCTTTTCTGGCAGCCCGCTTTCTTTCTTCTCTTTTTTTTTTTTTTCTCTCAGTCTGGTGAGCCGTGTAAAACAGTCACTAAACAGGCGGCAAGTGCGAGTTCCCTCCCGTCGGCCGCCGGGGTGCAGGCCCGGGCGGGTGTCCTCGGGGATGCTCAGGGGCGCGGGGCGGGCGCAGCCGCAGGGCCTCGGCCCGCGCGGCCTCCCGGGGTCACCTTGGGCACAGCGGCCTCGCCCCCGCTTCGGCCGCTGCCCCGCGGGCGGGCCGGGCCTGCCCTG
>VWZP01005025.1:1396532-1536774 GCA_013396995.1 Dicaeum eximium
CGGGACGAACCCGCCCGCGGCCGCTGGGCCGAGGCCGCCGCCGGGCCGCGCGTGCGGCTGTCCCGCAGCAGGTGTCCGTCCCCGGTGGAGGAGGAGCCGGCGGCGGGGCCGCGGTGTCGGCGGGCAGGTGTCGGCGCCTCCGCCAGCCTCCATCCTCGCCCCGGCCCGCTCGCTTTCCCCACCCCCGAACACACCCTGCCGGCGGGGGAGGCCGCCCGCCCGCCGCGCTCCGTCTGCCGCGGGAGGGTTTTCATCCAGCTGCGGGGAATGTAGGTCAGAAACTCCTGTGCTCGCCCGGATCGTGCGGCCCCGGTGACCCCCGCGGCCGTGCCCGCGCCCCGCGGCGCAGCCCCGGCCCCGCGGCGTGTTTACATCGCTCGGGAGCGCGCTGGGAGAGCCCTCGGTACAGCCCTACTCTCCTGAGCCCTGAGTAAAATGGAAGACAAAAGCATTGATCTGAACTCGTCATGGCAGGGAGCTTTCTGCTGCTGTTTCTGTTCGTTTGTTTGCTTTGTTTTTGTTGTTTCGATGGGGGTTTTTTCCCCTCTGAGTATTTCAGCATAACTTTAAACGATATGAAGACATTTCAGTTGTTGGAAGGAAAACGCTAGACTTTATTTTTATGCTTGTTGACTTACTTACTTCGTTTCTAGTGAAAAACTTCGGGTATGTTTGTGGTGGATAAGACGTAGTGAGCAGGCAGTTGTGCAAGCTCAGTGTTGTGACAACAATACCCTTTGTTACTGGAAAATCCTAGGGCATTAAAATGGAAAATAACTTTAAACATCGAAGTTGGGAGGTTTGTGGGTTTGGTTTTGTTGGTGTGGATTTTTTTTTTGTTTGGTTGTTGGGTTTTGTTTGCTTGTTGTTTTGTTGGATGTTTTATTTGGTTTGGGATTTTTGTGTGTGTGTACTTTTTGTGTATTTACTACTGAAGTGTGGGGTAGAACTAGGTAACCCCATTTGCATAGGCCGGGTCCTGCCCACACAGCATTCCTTGGCTTCCCAGGGATCTGCAGTGGGCGCTTCCAGCTGTGGGAGCGGGGGCTCTGCCTGACCTACCCACTTCTGATGGTTGTTTCACCTCCCCGTTCTTGTGTCTTAGCTCACTATTATCTTAGACAACACAATCCACATCTGTTATGAGTATTTGACCATTACTGTTTAGTGGTTTTGTTTTTCAGTTGAGTGCATTAATTTTGATGGGAAGTATTTTAGCCTGACTATAAAGATAAGTACGGAGAGGGTGGATTGTTGAAGTACTTCAGATGACAAAACCTGTACTGCTATTAGTTTGTGCCATTAAATAACACTACAACACACAGTGTTTACTTCCATTTTAATGAATTCTCATATTACAAAATACAGTAATTTTTTAGGTTGCAGGAGTTTCCTTCAGAACCTCTCTCTCCCTTTGTTAGTGTTTAAAAATGAAATGCTGCTGGAGCCATCAAGCTCAGATGTTTAATTACTCAGTATATTTAGCAGCCAAAAGCTCTGTAATGATACAGCTCCTGTAACTAGGAGAAAAAAATGTTATCATTGACGTACTGCTGGGAAAGACTAGGATTCACTTGCCATGGAAGATTGATAATATATGAATTCTATACAACTAATTAATTATTAGAAACAACATTTGGTTTACTGTCAGTGAATGTTTATTGTAATCTATTCATATGATACACGGCAACTAAAAACTAAAGAAATATCAAATGTGGTGGAGCTTTAATATTTCTGAATTATTTATTTGCTTTGTTGAACCAGTTTTCTAGTTTTGCATGCTAAGTGTCCTCAGTAGCATGTATTCCAGACTACAAGACGCTGAAAATGAAGTTGTTTGAAGGGATAACAGAAGAATATCCAGCTTTGAATTCTAAAGGTGATGTTATATCCTTGATTCATGCATGGAGCTCATGGAATTGCATGGATCAAGGGCATGCTAAGGTCCCTGGAAGAACAATGAAGGGTAACACAGCTTCTCCTGATAACTATACTTACTAGTTCATGAAGTGTAATTTGAGACCTCTTGCACTGTCTGTGGTCAGCACAGTAAATGCTGTTCACCCAGCTATGGCCCTTCTCATTTCCTAAGTGAAATCCTTCTCATTTATGGTAGCTTTCCATTTATAGTCAAATATCTTTTGTACTTGTTACTTCACTTAGGCAGTGAAATGGAATAAAACCATGAGTCTGTGAACACCAGTAGTAGATGAGAGGAAATGTTTTGGAGTATTTCTGGGCTGAAGTTGCAGGTGAGTGAAATGTGAGTGGTGGTGGTTTCTTAAGCTGGCTCACCACAAGAGTGAATGGGGCTTGTGTAGCAGGGAGGGCAGGATACATCGTGTCTACCGAAGATGGGAATAAAGCTACAGTGTAATCTGTTAGGAGTTTATTTCCATGGCCTCCTGTTCCCGGTTCTCCTAATAAGCCCTGGGTTTTGACTTGGAGGTCCAAAACTAAAAGTTGTCCTTTGGTAACGAGAAGCTTCAGGGTTCTGGCTCCGTTTTAAACTTTGTTTTGAATGCTTTCATAGCTTTCCACAGGGCACAGCAACCTACAGATTCTGAGGGTCTTTTAGAATAGTAATATAAGTATCTTTCATTTGAAATCTGGAGAGACACAATTATCAATTGTCATAAAAGTTATTCTGATTCCTCATCCTGATATTAATTTAATTATTCTCTTCATTTTTTGTTGGGTTTTTTCCAGCTGCTCAATTTACAGTAGTTGAGAACTTTTGCAACCTAGAAGTTAAAAATATCAATGTGTAGTAAGTTACATTTTTTAAAAAAGGCCACAGGGAGCCCTCCTTAACTTGTTGCAATTAATGAAGGAAAATATTAGGTTTATTATTATTCATTATCTTGGAATAATTTGTGAAAGTAGCATGAAATATAACTACAACACATTTGCGGTTTAAAAAAGGTCACATAACTTTTTAGTTCAGCAAGTGAATCTGTTACTTTCAAAATTATTATTAATTTTATACAAAACAGGAATGTTTTAACTTTACTAAAACTACTGTCTAAACTAGAATGAATGTCAGTCCTGTAAAATTACACCGTTTGTAGAAAGTTTTGTGTGTGTTTTACTTCAGATAACATCATAATACAGATTGTTAAAGTAATTATAATATATGGCTCTGAATTATTTGCCCTATTAATATGCAAAGGAATGTCATACATGACAGCAAGAGGTTTGCCTATAAATTAATAGTAATCCCACTTGGTGTTCTGTTTGGGGTTTTTGTTGGGTTATTTTATCCCCATTGCCCATTCCCCTTTTCCCCACTGCACAGATTCAAGAGTACTTAGGTGTGATGTTGTCTGTTTCTTTGTAACCCCCAAACTGGATGAGAGACCAGGTAATTTCAATACACTCTTTAGGTACTGGAAGATTTGTCAACTTTCTCTTCTTCCAATAGATCTTGGTGATGTGGGCTTGTCTTTTGAATTTTTTTTGCTGGGATTGAGGTGATCTTTTCTGCTTTTTCTGTGGCAGCATGTGGTAGCAAAATGCTCTTAAAATGTGTTTTAAAAGGAAACTATACATGATTTTCAAAACATAGTTCTGTGCATGTATCTTCTTACCTGATAGCCAGATTTCTGGTTCTATTCATCCAGCATGATTTTACTAACTCTGACTTCTGTGGTCTTTAAATAGCCAAATACAGCATGTGTGATGTGAATTCTTCATGTGAGTTTTGTTTTCATTCATTCCTCCTTCTCCTCAAAGTGTTCCCTATAGTATCTTCAGTATGACAGAGTTCCCATTATAGTCAATCCTTTGCTTCTTAACTCTTATAATTATTCTTTAAGTAGTGCTCCTTTGAAGTGTGCTTGACAGGAAGATGCAGCCTTCTACTTTTTCTTTTTCCAGTAGATTGGAACCTCTTCTGGGTACATTTCTTAAAAACTGAGGGGTTTTTTTTGTATTTTTCATGTGTATTCACTGCTGGGTCATTCTGTTATATTTTCTTGCTGAAGACCAAAAGAGAGCAAAAGTGTATTTCTTGTTAAGACTAGATGAGACAAGGCTTTATCACTGCTGACCTTGGTTAGATTAAAATTGGTGAAGTAGAGATGGGATAGCACTGGATACAGAGCTTTTCAAGGTAGCTGATTCCCTGTCACTTCTAGAGACTCTTGCTTGTGTGTTTTTGATCAGAGTGTAGTTTTTTCATCAGTGTTTTTTTCTTTTGCTCATTATGTTTAGCTCTCCAATTTTGAAATGGGTAGCTTTTGGAGCCTTGTTCTTGGATCAGAACATCAGCTAAAATATGTATTGTAACTAACAATATATTTAGGAGTGATGCTGGAATGGTCTATGTGAATAACATCTCTAAACAATGTATGTAAAGCTTCTTTCCCACTATGCTGAGGTTGTATCATCTATTAATCAGGTAGGTTTCAGCAATAAGTAGTATTTGTAATTACTTGCTGAAGAAAGATCTGAAAATCCCTCTGCTGTAATTACCAATGTAAGACTACCAGTATGTGTCATGTTAAGAGAGGCACCATCTGAAAATTCTGCTTTAATTAAAAACAAAATGCTTATTCACAGCTTGGACTAGCAAAGAGAGAGGTTATCACTCATTAAAGATAGCCACATGGTAGCATAACAAAAGGTCAGAAGGGCCTCCAAGTGATAAACTGGTTTGTATATAGCTGTTGTGGTTAGGCCTTTATTACAGGCTCAGACTACCTTAAAGACAGAGTATTTTAAATTACTTGGCATTCCCTCCTTGCTGGGTTTGTTTAGTGTTTGTTCATCTACCCATCCACATTTGTAGAAGTGACAAAATCAAAAGTAGTATCTTGAATAATGCTGGGATTTCTCTATTCTTTCAAGTCACTTTGTTCCTTAGCCTAATTAAGGCTGTGCTGTGCTGCAAGAATGGAGCCTCTCATGGGCACAGGGAGCAGAATGTAAGGATGCAGCAGTGCAGGTTATGGTGTGGAGTGGAGGGCTCAGCTCCATTCCACGCCAGGCTGGCAGGGAGTCTTCTCCAGATAGTGTAAGTTCTGCTGGAGTTGACACATCCCTCCTTTGGACAGAGCACCTTTGGAAAAGCTTTTGGACAGCTGTCAGATTTTGTGTTTTGCCTGCATCCTTTCTAGACATCATAAAGGACTTGTTTGCCCAGATGCTTTTTTTTTTTCCTAAACTACAGTGGTTAATTTAATAAAGAATATTGTTTCTGGTATACAGCAGGTGAGTTCCAGATCAGATCTGAGTAGACTGGTTTGTTTTGTTTTATTTAATCAGTGCTTCTAGCATTTAAGCTTGCAAAGTTTTCAGAGTTAGGAACCTTGAGTCAGTGGGGATTTTCATTATAAACTTATTATAAAATTTAGTGCTAGAATGTGGTAAAAAGTCTACTCTGCAGTGCTGCTCTCAAGCTTAGTCTTTGTTTCAGGTGCAAGGTGCTATTTCATAAGCATTTCTTTCATTTGCAGTTCTGCTTTTCTATCCTCTGCCACTTGTTTTCCTGCCTCTGTGCCCTCAAGTGTGCTGGAGTAACTGTTTATGAGACAACAAGGTGAACTGAATTTGAGATTGATCTAGGTTAAAAATAACCTTACAGAAAAGGGGAAGCGGAAGGGACTTGAGTTAACCTGTATTTGTCTTCCTGATCGAGTTCACTGCAAGCAGTTGTACCGGTGCAGGTGGGATATAGCACAGAGAGGAGTGGATAGCAGGCACTAAATAGGAGCTGCCTGACCTACTGCTGTTGCCAAAAGGAGAGCTGTGGTTTCAGGCTGTACTGCAAGTATTTTCCTACCATAAGCAGTTTCTCTGCTGCGAGGTAGAAGTGCTTCCTGGGAAATGGGAAAGAGAACAAAGTAGCAGCGGAGCTCTCAGGAGGTAAGTGAAGTGAGGAGCATGTTGTATTAAAGTTGCAAAACAATCACTTAGGTTGTTTGTTGTTGTTGTTTTACCTTCCCCTTCAACAGTTGGGAAAGGATTAGACACATTTTATTTCTTTATGTTATCCTGGTGTTCGAGAGGGCTAGTCGTGACCTAGGACACCATTTTGTACAAACGTGATTTGTTCTCTGAAACCCATGTGTTCTGTTTTGGCAAATAAGGTGAATACTGACAGGAAATGAAAGTGAGACTCTTAGTCTGTGTAGCAGGAGAATTGGGATACAGCAGTTTAGAGGGTGTGCTATGCAGGGAGCTAAAGGGAGGTACTGCCCTGCCTGTGGTGCTGGGATCAGCAGCAGTAAACAAGAGTCTCTTCAGGGCTCGTTTGAGCCTCTCTTTGGCATCTCCCTTGCTCTTCCTTCCACATCTCAGCAGAATCACATCCGCTAAGAGTAAGGTTTCACAAAACAGCTGAGCCCCTCTGGTGACTTGCACTGTTAAAAAATCAGATTTATTCCTAGACCCTTTACATTTCTCCAATCCATTGTTAAGATCTCTTACATAGGCAGAAAACAATGCAAGTTTTATCTCTTTGGGTTATCCATAATTATTTTTGCACACCAAATCAATTCACTGAGGTGTCAGATGGCAAAAGACGGCTGCAAAGGAAGTGCTGAAAGCACCACTGGCAATGAAGTGCTCAGGTGGCAAGAAAAAGAAGTCTATATTTTTTAGCATTGAGCTCTTTAAGACCTCACCCTGCCAACTTCTTGAAAAAACAATTACTCTAAACTACCACTTTCTCATCTGCATTTATTTTTATGAGAAATTACTTCAAGTCTTTAAGTTTTTGGTGAGAGATGTTAGCACCTAGGAGTTGGCCATCTAGAGCTACATGAAGGTAGAGAAAAATACAGCAAAACATTGCTTGTTTCTATCTCTACATTTGCCATATGGATCTTTAAGACAATAGTATTTTAGAAGAGGATTCTTTCTTTCTGTTTGTTTTTCATTTTGTATCTGTTTGTTTAGTTGTTTTTATTTCCAATTTGCTATTCAGAGTAAGAAATGTTACAAAGTTTTTATTTCTTCCATTAAATTATCTTCTGCTTTTCCCTGCCCAGAAGGAAAAGGTGTTTGCTGGCTTCTGATAGAATGAGTTCTGTTACACATGTAGTAAGCATTAGGCTAACTTCTTAGCATTATGCTATGCAGTAAAGGTGTGGAAACAACTTGATGTTGGTTTTGTGTGGGTTTTTAAAGCCACAGTTTTTTGGCTTCTGAATACACAACCACTTTCTCTACACTGCAATGTCATCTGTCTGTAGTTTTGAGCAATAATTTTGTGGCATATCAATACACTCTGCATGTAAGAGCTAAATGGGTGTCCAGATTCTGAGAAAGCAAAAAGCTTTCTATGACATAGGTGATCTTTACCAGAGAAAGCCTGATGAGCATTTTGAGCTAAATCCTCCCCTTAGGAAGAGCAGAGAGGTGCAGTTCTACTTGCACTGACCTTTTTCTTTAGAGAGATAGAGTATTTTTATGGTAGACTAGCAATAAAGTTGCAAGGTATCTTACCTGTGTGTCATTTAAAGTGTTGCTAGGTGAGTGAATATCTAAACTGTTTGGTGATGTATAAGTGTAATTGTTAGTTTGTTATTCCTCTAACTTCTTGTTACCTTGTATCCTTCTGCTAAAATACTGTCACTATTTAAACAGAGAACATCAGGAACTTTTTGTTTCTTTTATTTTATTCCGTTTAAGCTGCTTCCAGGAAGTATGTACTCATTAACATACTGCATTTGCTGCTAGCACTTCTCTGTAAACCCACAGATATCCACGGCATCCAGCTGCCATGTGGCTCAAGAAATTAAAACAAAGAAAAGTGCATTTTTGGCAAGAAGATGGAAACTTGAAAGATAGAAAAGACTGTTACTTTGCCTGTGCCCAGAATCAGTTTGCTTTTCCCTCTCATGAAATGACATAATTAAGGGTGTATGTACTCTGCTACTTCAGTAGTTGCATTGTTATAGTAATTAAGGTTAGTTTTGATTACTATAACATTAGGCAGTTCAAAATTCTTTGTCTTGTAGCAAGCAGCAGTAACAGTTTTATTGTGTATGTAAATTCTGATTGTTAAGCATATGATAATCTAGCCTTACTTTGCACAGGGCGAAATTGTGATTTAACTGCACCAAAGTCTATCATTAAGATTAAGTTTTAAATGCAAATTACCTATATTCAAACATTTTATTAACTGATCCATAGATTAATGTGGAGGATGGAGGTTTTGATCAGGGTTTCTCATTGGAAAACAGGGTAGGTGGTGAGAGACAGAGGGAGAGCATTACATAGCTAAAATGGTGCCAAGCCCATTTGAAAGATCATGGTGTTTCCTTCTAACAGGTATGATGAAAGAAGATATGTTTTCATTAACTTGTTGAGGACTGTTTTACATTGGGCAGTTTTGAAAAATTCGATGCCTCAGTTGTATGTTTGTCCTTGTGAAGACTTGTGTAGTGAGAAGCACACCCTGCAACTCCCAGCACTGGGAGTTCTAGCTGGATTCTCTCCACTGGCTGAAAAATCTACATTGCAGGGGTACGTGTGTAGGTGAACTGAACTTCAGGGGGAAAGTAGGTGCTAGATCTTTTAGCTTAATATTATGGCTTGTATGAATAACAAATTGCAAAACAAGCAAGTTTTGAAATTTGTTTAAGTGTACAGCAGCTCCATGGGATGTGGAATTGCCTGGGAGGTTGAGGGTGTGTAGTGCTTTGTAGTGGTTCTTAGGGTGTTTCCTGGTTTTTTTGCAAATTAGTGATTTTTTTTTCCTTTTAATTTCTTGAGGATGAATGATCAGATGCAAAACTGACACTAGAAAAATTAGCTTGTTTTTCACACATGTTGCACTAATACCTAAAAGTTCAGTTTCTATCTAAATTTGGGCTATTATGACATACTTTCTTTCAAAAAGATTGCTCTTTTGATACTACCTACCTCACAATCCAACTGTTCATTTAATATTCAAATGCAGAATTTATTTCATTTGCATATTAACTTAGATTTTTTTTATATTGAACTCCAAGGTAGAACATTCTTGAACTTTAAAGAATGTGTTCAGAGTTTGGGTATTTCAATTAACAGTTTTTGTTTTTAAGCAGTATTTGCTACCATGTGTTGGTGATGAACATCAAACACCTTGCATCTCAGGTGAACACTCAGGAAAAGGTTGGCAAGGATGGAATGATGTCCATGTGAAAAATTATTATGTAGTTCCTATATAAGTGACATCTCTTACCTAGAATAGCTAGAGGGTGTGATCTGTAAAACTGTGTGGCATGGGGAGTGAGGAATATCCTATGCATGCTTTTTTCCTGTTTTTTTAAGTAGCTGCTTTGAGTCATTGCTTCTGTTGGCTTTTTCATTAGGAACAGATAGCATTTTATTCCTAATAAAACATTAGATCTCTCCTGGAGAATGAGAAACTACAGAAATGAAGATGGAGAAAAAACAGGCAACAGCTGGTAAAGGAAGGAGCATGAATTGAGAAATGTAAAAACAGGGAGCCAAAGGGAGCTCTGAGCAGAGTATGGTTTGGGTCTTGTCCACATAGTCCCATCCCAGAAAAGGGAGCTGATGAATGCTGGCCAGAGATGCTCTGCCTGAGGAGGTCAAAATACCACAGGTGTTGGGACATCCTGGAAAGCTTCTTCCATCTGGTTGCAGCTTAGTCAGAGCAGTGGCGTCTCTGATGAAGAGATCTTGCATCATGTGGAGGCTTAGAGAGGAAATGTATAAATGTAAAGGTGAACCAAGAGCATCTTAATAAGAAGTTCTGGAGAAGCTGACGTAGAGGTTGCCATTAATCCCACTTGGGCCATGGCATGCATGTGTTCCGCCTTATCCCAGAGGGAATAGCTTTCAGGACCCCAGGCAGAGCATTATGGATGTGTTCATATCTTTAATGTATTTTTCCTGACCAGGCTCTGGATTTAGCCCTAAGTACAAGCTGATCCACCTGGCATCCTGCCCCTTCTGATGGAGAAGATCCCGTCCCCTGCTGTCTAGGCAGGGCAAATGGTGAGAAAGTGATGTATGAGGGCATAATGGAATTTTCCAAGATGAGGTGTGAAGATGAACAGGATGCCATGAAGCCTACGGAAATACTGCATGGGGAAGACATGTATCTCACAGGACAACAGTCTTTTGCTGGGGTGACTCTTGCCTCAGTCTTGTAGTTGAGTTCAGCTCTTGCTGCAGAGGCAGAGAAGACACCTCTGACTACCTTCATGCCAAATGCCCGAAGATACATCCTGTGGTTTTGTTCTGGCAGAGGTGCCAGGTATACTTGGCACATTGTATAGTTTCAGCCAGTTCTTTGCGGTTTTTGGAGGTTGTTGGTTTTTTAGTTTGGTTTTGTTGTTTATTTTGTTGGGTTTTTTTTGTTTGTTTGTTTATTTTTTGTTTGTTTGGGACTTTTTGATTTTGTGGGGTTTCTTTGGGGTTATTTTTGGTTGGTTGGTTTTTTTAATGGAAGGTGTCTCTAGAAGCTTGGTACTTTCAGGAGCTAAAATGGTATTACTTATTCACTTCAGAAGAGTTGGGATTTTTTTGGTGGTGGTGGTTTTTGGGTTTTGTTTTGTGTTTTCTGGTTTTAAGCAGATACTTGAAACTGCCGTTTATTAAAGAAGAACATTTGCTAAGTAATTGACAGCAGAAATATAGAGCATAATTTGGCCAAATAACTTGTTCTTTTCAACTATAAGACAGTGTCTTATGATGATTTGGTTGAATTTTCAAACCAGTTATAGCCCCCATTACTTGTCACTGCTACTTTAGAGTGGTTTTTTTCAGGACCTCTTTTAGAAGCAATTTTATAGTGTCTGCTGGGCAAGAGTCTTCAGAGTAGAACCTGATTTCTGCTGGTATGATATTTTTGAAAAAACCCAAAACATGTTTCTACTGTCTCCAGCTTGAGGTTTGAGGCTCATAATTATGAACCATTCTTCAACTTTCTGCTTATGCAGTACTTACATGACCAATTTTCCTTGGCACTAAAGCTGACTTGAAAAATTCCTGCCCTTATCACCCCTGCTGCTCTGCTCGTAGCTACAATTCACTGCTCCTCCTGTGCTGATACAGCTGTTCAAGGACTGCTCTGGGTCTCACCACAATGGTCAAGACCCTTGCTCCCACCTGGTGCTGCTGTTTTAACCCTTTATTTCATGGACCTACCTTAAAACACCACCCCATCCTGTGTTGGGCTGATACAAAGGAGAGATCCAAAACAGGGGAAATGGTGCTACAAGTGGCTTTTGCCATTGAAGAAAACACACACTGAAGGGAAGAAGAAAATGCTACTGTTGCAAGGTCAATATCACCTTTTGGATCTGTTAACATGAGATGGTTTTTGAGGGATTCTTTAGAGCCTTCCCTTGATCCAGGGGTGCTGCTGACAGACTTTCTAGTGCTATGCATCACCATGCCATTCTCAAATACTATCTGCAAGAGCTGTCCCATTTTTTGCTTACAACTGAGACTAAAATAGTGTTTGTATCATTTTAGTTCTGTTAAATGTGGTTACCCTTATGGTTGTCATTTTGACAAAGATATCAAGAAGATCACCAGCCTTCCTCTTCATATTTTAATTGCTCCAGAATGTACTCAAGTATTTGTTAGGACAAATAACACTGGAAGATGACTAAAATATAGACATTCCTTTTAGATACAGCATATGAGTAGGGAGTAGCAGGAGAAAGAAGAGATGTACAGAATTGTGCAGCAGCACAATGAGAGATGTGAAAGAATCTAATAGCAAAGTTAGCCTAAATGGTATGGTAAAGCTAGAGGTGTAAGCATTGGAAATTCAGTATGGTCTTTGGCAAAAACAAATGAAGGCTTCTTTTGCATTTATCTTTTCTGCAGTTGAGCTGAATTCTTGCTTAGTGGTGAAAATACTGATTTTGTGCAGGATGTATTTTTTGTTTAAAGTAAAAATAAAGTTCATAGCCTTACTGTCCCTTCTTTCAAAAATAACTCGTGGTAGTTCTGCCTTTCTTTGTGTGAAAATAATTCCAAACAGAAAATAGTAGTTGGCTGGTTTTCTACAGTTCTATTCACAATGCTATAATTTTCTCCACCAACTAAATTGACTCATTCATTCCCACTAATACATACAAACTTACTTGTTCTGCTGCCAGTCTAGTTGTTAGGAGGACTAGCCCAAGACACAGGGGCTGAGAAAACAGAGCAGTAGATGTTCAGTATGGAAAGTATGAAGGTACAGTCCTTTCACATGCACTCCCTTCAGACTTGGACACAAATTTTTCACCAGGAGAACTGTCAGCCACTGGAATATTCTCCCCAGGGAAGTGGTGGAGTCACCAACAGCAGGACACTTAAGGTTCAGCTGGATGGGGTGCTGGGCCATCTTGTCTGGGGCGTGATTTTGTCAAGAAAGGTTGGACCAGATGAGCTTTGAGGTCCCTTCCAGCCTGATGTTTTATGATTGTCTGACATGTTATGGAGAAGCTAGAGGGGTTTATACAAAGTGACTGCAGACTGGGGAGGACACAACAGATAGGTACATTTTTAAGAAATCAAGCCAGAGTGAGAGTTTTGATTCCTCTCAAATGGTGTGAACATGGTTGAATAGTCTCAAGAAGGCCAGAGTTATAAGAAAAACACTTTTGATTTCTTATTGAATGCACATTTAATAATGAAAAGGAGACATTTAGTGAGGGAAATACATTTAGGGAAATGCATGCTTCAGTTGCGAAAAATGGAATATATTCAGTATATGGGTGTAAACCACAATATTGGCAATTTTCTGAGTCAAAGGAATAGTAAATACTGAAGAAAAAAGAGACAAGAAAATTAAGAAATAGTATTATTAGTCCCTATTAAGTATTTGCTAATGATACAGGTATCAGGTATAGCATTATAGCATGAAGAGTATTTTTCCTCTTCCAAAATACAGGAGTATATTAGTGTTGTGTGTTTTAAAAAAAGAAAAAAGAGAATTGTTGACATGCCGGTTGATGTTACTCCTCTTTGGGACACTTCTTTCCCTGCTGATGTGATGGTGATGAGAGCCCAATGGACCTTTATTGCACTCCAAGGATATGATGGAACACTAGATCTCCCTGTGTGTAATTGCATCAAGAACTATTCAATGAAAGGTAGCATTAAATTTTTTCTGGTGTTTCATCACATGGTAGAGTGTATTCTGTCATGAACGATTAAACTGCAGATGCTGCTGACATCTGTTAGTGTTTGGGAGGTCCTCATTTCTTTATGTAGTTGGAGGAGGGTTATCTGAATCAGAATTCCTTTCCTGCTGCAGCAGGAATGCATAGATGGAATTCATTTAACTGAAGGAAGAAAAGCTCTGAACAAGGGCAAGAAGAAATTTTCCTACCATCACAGCTTAATGATTTTTCAGGTCAGAGAAAGTGAGGAGAAGGATAACAGTTTTAATACAACAAATAGAATTATGCTCTAGGCAAGATCATTGTTTGTAAACATTTTATTGTTTTTTGGCACTGGTGATGTTGGTGAAAGATACATTGGAATTGGAGTTAGGAAAATGGAAAGACATGGTAGTTAATACATCGACAGTTGCATCTTAAAGCATTCATGCATTAGTAGTTTAGAATTCTGTCATATATATTAATATTCTGTGGACATTGTGTGTTACATACTACAGGAAAGCAGGTATCAGTTTATATTTTTACTGGTAAAGGTGGAAAAGAGTGGAGATGATGGCCAGCTCTTGTTCCATTTGCATCTTAGTCACCAATTTTGATAAAGTAGCCAAAATAAGTGGCCTGTTTCAAGACAAGGTCTTTTAATATATTGTGGGGAGCTTTTTTAAGCAAATGTTTTTGATTCATTTAAATAAAAGGAAATAAAGTGTATCTGAAATATTTATCCTCTTAGAATTTTTTTTTATTTTTCCATTTAAATCTCAGAATGTGTGGGCTATACTGCTATTCCAAATAGCATTAATTTTGATCTGAAGGTAATGATATGTAAGCCTCTGTAAATAGGCCATAAAACATTTGCAGTTTATGGTGGTGGTGTCCTAGTCATATTTTGAATTTGGGTGTCTGGTTAAGGGTAGAAAAATTTGGACATCTATGTTCAAAGTTAATTTTTTTAAATTAAGCCATTAATAGGTAAGGGATCTGCTTTACGTTTGTTGTTCTATTGGCACATACTAGCATGGTGCAATTAACATTTTTTCTTACATCAATGAATGTTTTAACCCTGTAACAAAAGCATTTTTAAGAAGGCTTCCACTTTAAGAAACTGAAAATCTTTTAAAATTGAAATCTTATATTCTGGTGTTCTATTACACAATGCAAGTGTAGCATTTTCATTAATTTAAGCTACATGTTGTAGTATTACTTGTTGATTTATTAACAAGAGAATCTAGCTTGGAAACAAAGAGAATCTAGCTTAGGAACAAATTAATTTATGAGGATCAAGACAGTTTGTCTTAATTCAGTGTTTCTATTTTAGTACATGTAACAACATAAAAGATGTATGTTCTTTGCTGTAAAGTATTTTCTTCACATTCTTTCCGTTGAGTGATTTTAATGACAAACGCTGTTAGGATTCTCACTAAAAGAAAATGTTTTCTTGCCAATTAGTGTTTGTACACCATTCATCTGTCTTCTGTTTTGTCTTTTGTGTTCTAAAGTCTGGTATAGAAAGTATTGTGTGGGCTAGCAAGATTGTCATTGTTAATGGACTTTCCCCCTCAAATCCTGCACCTGTTCAGGTAATATTTAAAAAGAGAAAGGACGTGTACACCTTGTTGAAAAAAGGTGCTATGGGGTGGTTTTTAACACCTTGTATTTCAAGAATATATTTTATCTCATATTACAGGATAATTAATAGTGTTGTTCTAAATAGTAAACATTGATGACTATTGTGGATTAAAAATTATGCATTTTAATATTTTTAATTGCTCAATATTAGTTAAATTTTGCTTTGCTTAGAAGTAAAGCAAATTATTATTAATTTTATTTCAATTATTACAGTGTTGTTTACAACATTATTTCATGTTGTTTTACGTTATTTCAATGTTGTTTTCAGTATCTTACTTCACTTGGTAAGAATATAATTGTTCAAACACTTCTTATGCTGTCCTTTCTTATTATCACATTTGTGATAATAAGATATGATGGGCTGGATAGATTTCTAGTGAAAATGAAGGCAGGAAATGCAGCTTTCATATTCTTGGTAAATAAACTGAAAAGTCCACCAAAACGCAAACCAGCCAAATTGGTGTTTTTAAAATAAACAAATGGGCAGCTCACCAGTGGAATATTTCAGGAAGGAGAACATTTGCACCTGTATGTGATTTGGGGGAGATGAGTGTGTGTTGTTTCTGAGGGGAGTCAAAGACACAGGAAGAATACCCCAGGGAGAGTTTGGGCAAATAGTGGAAGATGGTCCATGAAAAACACACACAGCAAAGCATTTTTTGACTGAGCAAGGCTAAAGAAAACTTGTTATGGACTTCTCACGTTCATTTCTTTGAATAGGTACAATTTTATAATTCTCTGTAAATACCCCAGGTTGAATCAAGATAATTTGCAGAGAGCAGCATTTCACTTATTTCTGTTCAAGTGTTGAGTGGATGATGGAAACAGGTAATCTGCTCAGGTCAAGTAGGCTGCAATGTGCATTTGTGTGAGGAGCATGGGTTTGGTTGTTTCTTTCTTGACTGGCAGAGCTGTAGTGATATGTACTGTCCAAAGGTTCTTTTGCTGTATCACCTGGTTCTTTGCCTTCATTTTATGGTTTAGTGTTTGTATCAACAGGCTGAGATGGGACTTTTCAGGTGATACATAATTTTCCTTTCCTGTGCATTGAAAAGTTGGTATATGCTTTCTCTATAGAAGCAGCTTATCAGAGTTTGTGATCACACACCACCAGACAAAGCGTGCCACTTTATTTTGCAAAACTGATGCTCTCTTGCAGCTAAGAAAGTTTGTCATTCTTGTGTAAATTTATAAGCTTTAAAAACCTCTCGTGAAACTATTCCAGTTCTGTCAGGCCTCTATTGTCCATAATAGTCATCTTAAAATGAATTTTTATGGTTATATAGCTCTTATAACAATTGAAGGATTCCTTGCTCAGGCAAATTAAACTCAGTCTCATGATGGGGGAAGGGTTTTATTAAGGAATTGAACTTATTTCCCTCATTTCTATGTATACTTCTTATGAGTCCTGTTTAACTTCTTTCAGATGTAATTAATATACACACACAGCCCCTCTCTGTTTTTTCATTACACCTTTTTCCCAAGCTGTCTTTCCACATAGATCTGTTCCAGGCAGATTAATTTTATGTCTCCATTATGGTTTTGTTCAAATTGGAGTTTTTACAATAGTGCATGCACATATTGCTTTAAACTATTTTCTGTTGGAGGTCTATATGAAAGTTATTTGATTTGTTACTGAAAGTTAAGCAATGCAGTTGGTAGAGGATAAAATGAAGCCTCATTTTCCTCCCTGCTTGTTTTCTTCCTGTTCTAATAGTTTTTATTTCTTCTTTGTGAAATAGGCACCCAAATACCATTTCATTGTCCTGGGGATAAAAAAGCAGCAGTACCCACAGCTGAAAATCATATGGTTTAAGTAACTTGTCAGAGAACAAGGAGGGTGTCTGCTCTTCAAGGATGGTATTTAGTAGCCTTTGGCAGCAGCTTGTCCTGATGCTGCTAAAGGCTCCTTCATCCTGCTTCCAGAATTGTGTGGATCTTTCCAAAGGAGCTCAAGCGATACATTTCCTTCACTGCCTGATCCTGAGTGAGTGCCAGGATAGTTCCATACTCTGCAGGAAGTACCAGTCTGTGGAAAAAGCAATTAATGCCTGTATCTGTTGTTACAAAGAATGTGTAAACAAGGGCCATGCAGAGGTTATTAATAGAATACTAATTCTGACTTTTTTAATGTCTTTGCCAAAATGTGAAATATAAATAATGTCTTTAAAACATAGTTTTCAGTTTAAATTAAGTTACGTGGACAAGTACTTGTTTATACTGTTTGATTTGTAAATGTCTTCCTGCAGTAAATTTTACCAGTCAGTTATTGTCTTTATTCATATATATTCATAATTAGTATAACAATAGGTTGATAGTGGTTTAGTTGACTTTATCCAGCATCACTTGAATTCCTGGTTATTATTTTTAGAATGAACAATAAAGGTAAGAGGTAATGCGTAGCTTTTTCAGTGACATAGTTTGTAGTCTGCATATTTTTATGTTCAAGTTAGAGGAATTTATTAAAAATTTTGGGAAGCAATCAATTGTATAAATACTGTATCAAGTTTAAGAAAGACAATTTGGGATCATAATAGGTGAATAGGTATTGTCATAAGCCTTTGCTCTCTGGAACTCTTGGGGAGTTATTTTTCCTGAGCTCAGAAGTACTCCTAAAAATCTCATTAGAAGCCCACCCATCAGTGTTTTGTATGAATAACAGAAATGTGTCATGCTCTGGTATCACAGTATGAAAATTGTTTGTAGATACTATTCAGCTCTTATCCGAGGTCAAACTGCAGTATTTGTTGACCTTTCTACTTAGGCTTGATGCACTGAAAATCTGGGCTGTTAAACTTGGGAGTCATATGATTGTCTAAATCCTTACTTCTCATTCGCAATGTTCCAGAAAAACAAGGCAGAGTCAATGCAATCAGGCTTAACAGTCCTATTGCTTTTAACCATTTCTGAATTTCTGTTAGGAAAGCGTAGCTTTTGGGAAAATAAGTGGCTTTTAAAATCAGTTGGCACTATTAAGCACTTTTCATCTGTAAACTGGCAAATAATTCCAAATATTTATTTAACAATTAACTCTTTAGAAGACCTAGGCACACAGCAATACTTTTGTGAAGTCACTTCTTATAATTACCCTAGGCTTGTAGTAACACTCTAGTAACTTAAAATCATGTGTATCTTCATTTTTTGCCAGTCATACATTTAAATTGGCAGGCTGTTACAGAGAGAAAACTGTACCTTATTTTATGGCAATTAGTATATCAATTTACTTCACGTTCTCGAAGTGCTTATTAATTTTAGCTCAAAATAGATCAAATGTACCACATGTGACTGCTGTATCATAATACTACATTTCTATTTTTAAACCTAAATGGACTCTGGGAAAGTACTTTGCAAACTTTTGGCTTCTATTGCAGAGCAGGTTTCCCATGTGTTCCTGGGTAAAGTGCCTCCTGATGGGGTCCTGGAATAGCCCTTAGCCTTTCTGGCCATGTTTCAAGCTTTTATGTTTGTTAATTAAAAAACCCTGAAATAAAGTCAGGTGAACTGTGTAAATTCTTCTTCAAAATGAGCAAGCTGGGAAAACTTCATCTTCTTCATTTCAGTCCTGAAAATGTTCAGATACTGCAAGGGAAAATTAAATTTATGCTGGAAGTCATGAGCTCAGAATCATATTAGTGGTATTTTGTTTTGAAAATTTTTTCTTTGTGAACTTACATTCAACACCAAAGAAAAAGATGTTTGTTTCCCTGTAAGTGACAGGCTTTTAAAAACTTATTAATCTCTTATTAAAAATAAGTCTCGTATTAAAAATATGTTAACTATTTTTACTACCTCTCTTACTCTGCAGTCATGGAGTCATGGCTCAGAAGTTATGTTTAGGTTAATATTTATTTTGTAATGACCAATTGGGATGTCTTTATCTCCACTGCACATGGTCCAAGTTAAATGTTAGATCTCACCTCATCAAATCATCACAGTCATGAAAATGGATAAAGGGAAAATTGCCAAGGCAATAAAGAGTTTTAGTCATTTCTAGGTTGAAGGCAGCTGTAGAATGCAACAGATGAGTCTTAGGAGAGCAGGTAAAATGTTACTGAACTGTTGGTTCCATGGCTCTGTCAGAGCATGCAGTGTTGTACAGTGATTGTAGTTGGGCTTTTGAGCATAAAGGAGTGTAAGTGCCACTTGTAGTAATTCAGTCTGAAAGTTACCAAGACAAAAATAACCGATGACAAGCAGCACAATAGATACCAGTATTTAACAATACATCATAAAGGAATATTAATGATTTTTGCAGTCAGAGCTCCATCATAATTTGGGGTCCAAGGGAGTACCCTTAGGTGACAAACACTGACAAATGCAATCCATTATAAACTTTGGAGGTTTTAATTGCTTAGCCTGTGAGCCACGGAGCAGAAGTGCTTTTCTGAAGTTGCTTTTCATTCTGAAGTTGCTGCAGTCTTGGCTAATTTCGAAGAGATAGCACCCCAAGGTCAGATTTTTTTTTTTAATTTCGTATGAAGACACCAACATATTGATGATGCTGCAGCCACTAAGTTTTACAGCTTAAACGTCTCAATCAGTGTCTGTAGCAACTTCAGATAAAAATGAAGGATAGCAACATAAGATCTAGCAAACATTAGTGTTTGAGGGGTTCATTTTCTTAGCATGCCCATGTAGTTTGGTATTCATTTCCTAAGTCAGTTATAGCCAAGTCATAAGTTGCTAAAATACTGAAGAAAATTAAAGAAGTGGGTGTTTCATCTTTCCTTTATGCCCAGTTGGCACTCAGTAACTAAATTAAGCTTTCATTTCAGTTTGAGAACTGAAAAGAGTTGAGATAATAAGATTGTGTTAAATCAGTTTTTGGCCTTTGACCTTCTAAAATGAATGTCTAAAACAGAATTAAGGGTGAAGTTGTATAGAGACATGGAGTATTGTCCTTTAAATTTAAATGGCTGAAAAATTGGGGCAGCAAGGGGTTAGGCTGTTTTCTTCTCCATGTACAGTGATTGGCCAGACCTTCTTATCTAGAAAAAGTTTGCCTACACTACACTCTTGGAGGCTTGCATTGTACAACTTTAACTCTTCTAATTGTTTGAGCATACTGGTGCAATGCCTTTTCTTGCTCTTTGACTTACTGTCAAGCTCAGGTTTTGTCTTCACTCACCATAGTGGTTTCAGATGCAGAGCCCTCACTCTGTCCTTCCTTAGCTCCTTGGTTCAGTTTTACCCCTGCCTTGTGCCAGCTCCCCAAGGCAGTCTTGCATCAGTTCTCAATTCTTTGCCTGTTAGCCCTTCCTCTGCTTTTTTTTGCCTTTCCTCCACCCAGTTCTGTTGTGAAATTCAAATTTTTGGCCGAGAGTTGGTGACATTCTGGTGTATTCTAATATCGTTACGTTCCCCATGCTTGTGTCATAGTTGTTCCTGAAGTGGACACTTACTGGCAAAGAAAAGAATATTTTAATTTTAAGATGTGTTTTAATGGCTCACTAATTACTTGTAAGCAAAGAAGCAAACATAATTTCCTTTATCTTTCATATTTCAACCTGTTTTAGCAATAATTAAAGTTGCTGGTGTACATATGTCTTGAAAATATCTATTTCACTCAGTATGTTTTCTTATGAGGCCTTAATTTGGGGTTTATTTGATTTAGATCAAAAATCAGACTTTATTAAATGTATTTTTATGTGTACTTATAATTCTCTTAATTTTTAATATCTGAGCCAATTTATGTTGTTTACTGTCAAAAGTGTGATGTTAATCCATCTTCTTGTCTGATGCAAAAAAAAAAATATAACAAGTGTTTGGACTTGAGGATGCCAATTTAAGCATGAAACATCAAAATAAATCTTATTTTTAATTTTTTAAAAAATCCAGTCTATTTTATTTGAAATTGTTTCCATGTGTATGGCTGAGTTTTCTGTTGAATTTCAGGCTACCAATTATTTTTAGACTACATAAATTAATGAGAACAGATGGAATGTATGATTAGAAATTTTGGCATATTGAGCAGTCAGGCTGAACTGAAAAATACTTGAATGTATAATATGTGGAACAAAATTATATCAAAGAGGTATTTGCAAAACCAGAGGTGCAAAAGAATTCTGTCAAGAAGGAGAACATCTGAGCTCAGCCTCCACAGCACACTGCACAGGACACAAGTAAGTGGCCTCTTGTATCTCTAGATGTGTGTTCACTCCTTTAAGGGAGTGAAATGAATAATTACAACAAAAACCGTCCAAATGAGAGGAAGGAGGAGGGAAAGGTTTTCAAAATACTGTGTAAAATATATGTATATATATATTCATGTAATTATGTTCATATATGATGTTTGGAATTAAAGTATTTACCTAGAGACATGAATTGCATTTTTTAATAGTAGCATTTTGTAGAAAATTGCATTTTTGTAGAAAAGGAGAAGAGTTAAAGGGTCATGCTGAGTTTGCTGCCCTGCTATTTTCATACCTATTCTAGGTGACTGCAAGTATTTTGTTATCAGTCTTGTTAGTTATGCTTTTGTTTGCAGTTCTTCTGAAAGTGTATTTTTCTTATCTATATTCCTTGAGCTGGTTGCTTTAAGTAGAACAAAATTTGTACCCAGAATATCAGCCTTTCTTTCCTGTTTCTTAGAGTGAGTATATATGTACCCGTTTTTCCTTAGAGCAAGGAAGGAAGATAAACTTGGTGTTTCAACATGAATGGCAATGAGGCTGCAAGTTTTCCAGCAATGCATAAATGCATTGTTAGCCTTGCATAACTTTACAGAAAAATCATGTATCAGCAGTGTTTTCAAAAATTGCAATAATACTTTGCCTTATTTGGCTGATAAATTAAACGGATATTTTCTTCTGAACGTGTCAACTTTACAGAGACAAAGTAATGCAAATGTCATATGTTACCTAATAATAATAATAATAATAATAATAATATGTAAGCATTCATTTTCACTTGAGGTAAGTATTCATTTAGGCTTTTATTTCTTGTAGTTTAAGTATTGGGCTTTTTTTATTTTATTAGAAAGGTGAGGAGAGGGCTCAGTTACTGCAATTACTAAGTTCATTATTGTGATACTTCACTTAAATGGGATGCCATGTGTTTCCTTCCACCCACCTTCCCTAGAGTGGAGGAAGGTGGATCGTATAGTGGAAATAAGTTTAGAAAAATTGCCCAATGTAGTGCAACTGTTACCTCATTTTGGCAGTTGGCAGTTTTCTTGGGTAGATTTTAACTTGAGAGGAATTGGAAGAAAACCAGAACCTTCCCACATGCCATGTGACTCCCAGAAATAACAATTCTGTATTGAGCTTGTTAGGAAGAGCTATGAGCATCTGAGACTGGCTCACAGTGAAATGTGTTTGTTCTTCCAGGAGGAAGAAATTAAGCCTCTGGCTAGTTACAAACTTTTAAGCATTTTTTCTCAAAATGGTTCAAGTAAATCAAGATTAAAAATTCAAGAGATGTCTTCCAGCTCTGCTAAATTAGAGAGATTTTTATTTCCCAGAAATAAGAAGGGCCTGTATGTTGGATAGGAATATTCAAAACCTTTTCTTTATTTTGGAGTAATCATGATTAGGATGGCCTATCCTATGATGTCACCAGTGCCAGATGAAGGATGACATTCCCAGTTATTAGCAGGAAGGCCCTAGGTGGTGAAGCCTGCCTGGCAGATGATCCGCTCCCTGTGTGCAGGCTGCAGTGGAGGTTGCTGAAGCACACGGTGGTACAGAGCAGTCACAGCATCCTTGTTCAGGAGGGTATGGGGTTGATTGTCACTGCTTTGAGAAGATGCTTTTAGTGGCAATTCACAGTATGAAATACAGTGATTTTCAGAACGCATTTTTAATTACTCCTTGCTCTTATTTCTCTTTAGAGAAATTAAAGGTAAATACAATTACAACTAATGGATGTTCTTGTATCTAATTAAAAAGTAACTTCAAGATGATTTACTGTGGTTAACCTGTCAGTTAAAAGTTTATATTACACTTAATTTAAAATTATTTCTTTATTTGATTTAAATAGTGTTACTGTGGAAAGGTTTCTTCTTTGCGAAATGTAATGGAGTGAGCTCTATTACAAATAGCCAGCATAACAAAAACCTGTTTCTTAGAAAGAAAATATTTGCTTTTTAAACAAAATGCAGAATTGTTT
Organism: Dicaeum eximium; assembly: GCA_013396995.1. Taxonomy (NCBI): domain Eukaryota; kingdom Metazoa; phylum Chordata; class Aves; order Passeriformes; family Dicaeidae; genus Dicaeum; species Dicaeum eximium. Next base: position 1,419,356 of record VWZP01005025.1, read on the forward strand.
ATCTTCTCAGAATAAAAATGTTACGTATTATCAAGCACTCATTTTGCACTAAAAATAAGAAAAAATGTTATGTTCAGCACAGCCTGTAACTTATTCTCTGTAAGCTGGTGAAGGAATCACTAGTTTCTTTTTATCTTTTTTTTTAAAAATCTTTGATCGTGCTGCTTTGAAAGGGAAAATACAATTGAAAGGGAAAATACAATTGAAAGGTTGAGGATACAGTATTAAGGAATTATATCTTTGCTGACATTCATATTGCATGTGGAGCTGGCATGCCATGTGAATTGTTTGACTTTGTTCAGAGAATTACAAAGATTTGTGTATTTTATCCACAAAAAGGAAGTAAAGAAACTATGCATTTAATCTTGTAGTGTTTCTTTCCTGGGAAGTGCTTTCTGCTTTCCTGTGCTTTTAAACAAACATAAAAATAAGTTAAATACACTTGTAGTCATGTATTAACCTCATTCTTTGTAAATGGAAGAGTGAAAGATATCTTTTGACCGTTCCACCCGTCCAAGCTTGTTTTGGCATTTATTGTAAAGTAAAACTTGGGAATGCCACAAGGTAATGTGGACTGAGAAGGAAAGTGCCTGTTGCTTGCTGGTAAACACATTTCATAAATAGCTAAGGGCAAATGTTTAATTTTAATTTTTTTTTTTTTACTTTGTAAATTATTTCTGTTATATCCAAATGTAAATACTATTTAAGAATATGTTCAGACTAATAATAATAAATAAATTCACCTTATGTAAAATAAACTCAATATAAAAATCAGCATTTTTAAATTAAAACTCATCACAAATAGGGAAAAAAAATACAATCTGTGAACTCTGTTGCTGCCTCCCTAAGAAAAATAGCCAGTAGTTAGAAGGTTGGTGTGTGGATTATTTCCCCTCTAAAAAATCTGAGATATTCAGTTGTGTTTATATAACACATTACAGATGAATGACTGAGTACTTCTAAAATTTTCTGTTCAGTATTATAGTTTTTGTACCTCATGCTTTGTTTGGTCTTAAGCCAGCAGATGGCATTTGTTGCTCCATTTAAGTGCAGACTAACATATATTTTGTAAGCACAGCATAATTAACTTCAGTATATAGAGAAATCTTGTTTTCTGAGCTGTGCTTCTGATGCTTCTGCAGTCGTGCAAGTTCTGTAGTTGGGATTCCTCTTACTTAGCACAAGATGTGTTGGGTAAACTCCAAAATGCCCCCTTACATATCCTGCAGCCTCTTGTCCTGTGGCCAGCAGCATCCTCTCTGCTTTAAAGGGTTTAATGCCCTTGTTCCACTCCAGCTGCTGTGCGGGACAGGGAGTGCTTCGCTTGTTCCTCTGTGTTGTGGGTGTCTGAAGCTGAGCAGGCTGGGAGGTGTGGAGGGACAGGACCCTCGAGGGCAGCCTGTGCTCTGGTGAGGCACTGCAAGGGGCTGTGTCCTGGTGAGCGCATCTCTGCAGCACTTGGCCAAATGTTTTGTACTTCAGACTCTACTTTATGAAAGCCACTACTGTATTCTAATTTGCACTCTGTACTCCTTCAGTCTATGAAAAAGCACTATCTCTTCCAATAGAGTTATTTTGGGTTTGCTTTCTTTCTTACTTGGATACTTTTCTGATTGAACTTAAATGTCGTATAATCAACGAACACCCCAGGTTTGGAGGAAAACAAAGGTATGAATTTAAAATAGTTAGCTCAAGGTGGAGTCATTTGGTTTGGGTTATTTTTTCCCCTAGGAAATGTGCTGGTGGCTTAAAATGCAGATTGGCTTTTTGGAAGTGTTACTAAAATGTCTCTCGTTACTCTAGTATTTAGCATTCTGGTCTTTTACTGTACAGTACAGATCTGATAGTGAAGTGTAGCTGCAAATATCGTGAATAATTTTTGGCTACAAGACTTCACTTTAGGTGAACATTTTACTGCTGTCCTTTCTCTTACTTCCTCCCACTATCCTGCATCAAAAATCATCTGTAACTATGACTCCAGATCTCCCAGGGTTAATAATAATTTGTTGCAGGACACATAATGCATTATGTGCCCTAGGAAGGGGTTTTCGAACCTAAGTGGGCCTCACATGGGGCAGTTCCTAACAAGTTCCTTTAGCTAAGTATCTAAACCAAGGAAGGATAAACCAAACCTGTAGATTTTGGAAAAAGGAGAGCTCCTCTACCCAAAATTTCCTGTAGCCAAGAGCCAGATCTTCAGCATCCTTGTTCTGATGGAGAAGGGCCAGAATGGAAGCAGGGAACTCCTCCTTGAGCCCAGTCAGATACTAAACAAAATGTTTGCACGCTTCTTCTAATTCAAGAATTTCATCTTACTCATTTTGGATCAATAACCCATTAATGCTCAATATTAATCAACAGTAGTAATTAGTTTGATGTAAATTAAGTGGACCAAAACCTTTATTTGCTGTTAGGTTTTTCAAGAGGCAGAGCAACTGAGTTCATGCTAAATTGCTTCACAATTTAACCTTGGATTTTAAAAGTCCGTGTACTTACATGTTTTCTCTAGACCTCATTGGTTCAAAAGCAAAAACAGCTTGCTCCTGGCAGACTACTATTTTGTGTAAATACAACAAAACCACTTTCGTAGGTACTTTCTCTTTTGCTGCAAAGTAACAGTACAAAACTTCTGATTGGCTGTCAGGCTATCGTAAGTTGTGCTAGCAAGCACCTGCAGAGGGTTATTTGAGCAGTGTGATTTGGGAGGGCATGGACACCAAGCAGATTTCACCAGTACTTTCAGATCTCTTGTACTTATGTGAAAGCAGCTGATTCAAAGGTGGTTCCTGGCTAACCTTTGCTTTTCTATGGAGCAATTGTGTAGTTTTTGCTAACATTCTGCCAACGTCAATCGTGCAGTCTGAACTGCCCTATTGGCAAGTGTCAGTGAGCACAGCACCTTGAAGGAAGCTGTGAGACAAGCATGGAGCAGGGTGATGTCTTAGGAGAGAAATGTAGTTGTCTTTGGCAAATTGGACAGTTTTGTTGAAGATTGGCCTTTTGTATTGGGAGAGTTCTCTGTCCCCTTCTTGTCAGTGCTAGATTTGGGACGGTGACTACAAGGTATTTGATTTCAAAAAGACCAGATAATGTGTTGGTAGAAATGAGGAAACTTGATCTGCTGCCATGGTATGTGTCCACAATACATACATGAATCACAGCATTAGGTGATGAATTTGTCAGATTTTGAAAAGAAAACTGATGGGAAGACTAAGAACTTTTAGCTTACATATGAAAAATCAGATGCTGAATTTGATGCTCTTATTTCTTTTTTTTTCCAAGTTGTCACTTATTTTAAAATTCATTTTGTATCATCGTGATTAACAAGCAAACAATGCTGTTTGACCATGTGAGCTTAAATTAATGCTTCCTATGAGAGCTGAAGGTATTAAATGTGTGCTGCAGTTAAACTGGTGTACAGTAGATGCCAGTAGAGACCTACAGAGTCAAAATAGAAATATGACTAGTGTTTCCATAGCAACAACTTCCTCCTGGCGGTCCTATTTATAGCAGTGCTGCAGTCCCAGCCTCAGTGCAGCTCTCGGAGGGACTCTCTAGGAAGGGTTAACCTTGCTAGAAAAAATGTAGGCATAGGGGCACAATAAAACTGTATGGGTTTTCTTTCTTGCGTTTTATTAAACAGTGACGTTACTGATTGTGTTTATTTTCTTTATGTATGTTTTGAAAAATCTTTGTTTCAAAATGGAGAGCCATTAAAGCTGTAAGCTGTGAGCAAATATTGCTCCTCCTTCTGTGTGTTTAAAAAGAAATGCAACCCAGTGGAATAGTGCTGGATGTACAGTGAAAATCAAAACACATCTGCTTTTTCAAGAGCCTTTTTCTGTCTCTTTACCCATAATTCCTTCTGAAATATGCATGCCTGGCAAGACTCAAAATGGATTGTGTTCAATTACATAATTTCAGATGAAAATGTAGGGAGGTTTTTAAGTTACAGAAGGGCTATCTGTATATTTTATTTTACATCTTTTTCTCTCAAGGTTTATATAACAACTAGAAAAATACCGCACATATTGCCTAAGGCTTATAGCCCAGACACTCTAGATTTTTTAGTATATATAGTCATAAAAATTGAGTCATAAAATGCTTAGAAACTTTTTAATTTTCTAATTCAAAATAAGACATTTAAATTTTCTTTTTATGGAATTTGTTGGCCGCGTCTTTCAACTTACAAATACTTTATTGGTCAGTAAGAGACCAGCAAAACTTGGCAATATCCCCAAGTTCTTAAAAATGGAGGATCCCTCACTAACACTTTCTATGAAGTAATTGCTCATTCCTTTTGTAATAAATAATAAATGCTGAAGTTGGATTTTCATCTTTCATTCTTGAAATAACTGATGCATAAAAAAGAAAATGTGTTTCGTCGAGTCATCAATTTTTAAAGCAAATAAATAAACTTTCTTTAACCTCTAGGAAAAAAAAGTTCTTTATTAGTCATTTATAAGGTTTAAGTTATTTTTCCATTGATTACAAAAACAAATATGCAGAGAATGTTACAGTATGTCTCTTTAATACAGGTAGAGGCCTCCTGTGAAAAAAAGAAATATTTAAATTTAAAATGTTTCATATTTTAAAGACAATAGAAAATAGTATTTTTACTTAGAGAAATAGAACATGAAACCAGAAAAATACTGTTTCAAGATATGGAGTAAAACCTAAATTTTATTTAGCTGTGGGTGATCTGAAATTTGGGTTGTATCACAAACCCATTTTTCTAGGTCCTGTCAAGGAATAAATTGTCTTTAAAACTTTGTTCTTGATTGCAAGATTGTCAGGGTTAACCTTCATTAAACACTAGAGAATGGTGTTATTTGTACAGTCCTGCTTTGCCTGAATATAGAAAAATGCACACATTATCCTTGAAAAATACTTAAAACGATTTCCAAGTAAAGTTACAACACATGGTAACATGCTGTTACTCGACCATCTGGGTCCTCTGAGGAGAGGAGTGTTCTCTGATTCTTAATCCTTCATTTTTAAGGCTTGACTGGTAGGGTAGAGTTTCTTCTTAGAAATTGAGAAATACTGTTTTAGGAGAGATTATTAAAAATGAATTGTTCATGTAGCTACCTGGTAGATTCTTTTTCAGGAAGGAGCTGGAAGATGTGTGGCTGGGTTATCGTGCTGTGTGTTTTAACATGCCACAGGGCATCAGCCCCTGGGAAATCTGCCCAAGGTTGTAGGTTGGCCACCAGGAAAAGTATAAATGGCTTTGTTGCCTTTATCAGCTTAGAGGACTGCTGTGTTAGCCCTTGTCCTTGGCTATCATCAAAAGCAACTTCATGGCATCATGAGGTTGCTTTTTATAAAATTGTAAGAGAGTTTTTACTGAAATACTGTTATCAAAACACCAGAATTTGCACATGCAATATTCAAATTCAGAGTTGAATGTCCCAGTTTTATGTTACTTGTTGAATGTTACCATTCTCAGTTTTTGAATGTGTTTTAAAATTTTGCCAAGATAGCAAAAATAAAATTTCTAATAACATTTTGGTGTTGACTTTGGCTGCAAGAAATTGGAAGTTCGTTATCTCTTACAGAACAGATATTTTAGATTCTTTCTTGCATTCTATTCTTTCTGTAGAGTGTATAATTTACTTGATGTAATACTTAATTGGAAGATTAGTGTGTCAATAAGATGAAAGATTAAGTAAAAGGAAATAGGAAGTTCCACCCTTAAAAATCATGGACTTCATTTGAAGACATTGAAAGCCATGTGAGACGTGGTTCTGTATGGTAGTTTTTTGTGTTGTCTCTGGGCAATGCCAATCAATGCCAAGAATTTCCTAGATTAAGAAAGTGTATTGATATCTGTGAAAATGTGACCAGCACTTTCTTTTCATGTTTTATGTGTGCAGAAACTTCTGTAACTGTGTACGCTGGCAATAGTTCCCACAAATAATCTCTGGCAAATTCAGGCTTTCTCTTAGGATTTCTTCTAAGAATTCCTTCTGGGTAACATGTTTTCACTTCAACCACTTCTGTGATGTCAGAGTAGGAGTGTTTATGATTCTTATTTTTGGCTCTTGCCTCAAGTGTCCAGGTTACACATTTGGGTGCATTAAGAGCTCTGAATTTTGGTGGGCAGAGTTGCTCTGTGGCAGTTCATGTCCATGGACTCGACATGGCTGGCAGACTGTAACTTATGTAATATGAACTTTGTAAATTGCTGTCTTTCAGATCAGGGGAACAAAATGTTTTAGTTGAAGGCCTGTGTGAAAGATAAGACAACAGTAGTGTAAAGGTTCAGAACCATGGGAGAGCAGAGCGACAAGATAAGCACACTTCCTACCAGGTAGTTTTGTTTACAGGAGAAAACAGACAAGGTTAGAGAGAATATGAGTCTCTTGGAAAGGTTCCCTCAATGCCCAAAGACTTGTGGTGAGCTACAGGGGGAGCACTGCTGTACAATTCCACAGAGGCTCTTCAGCTCCAGGAAGATCACCATGCAAGGAATAAGCATCTTGATGTTGTCTTAAGGTTTTTTTTTTTTTATATTGTTGTGTGGGAGGTGCATGGCCTTACTCTGTTTTAAAGCGTTTGGTTATATATGGCATGTAATATATGCCCTCTGCCTATTTGTGACCTCTGGGAAGGCAAACAGATCCTCATGATCTTCACTACCTCTTGTTTCTGGCAGCAGAGCCTTGAACCAATGGGATGTTGTGGATGTCATAATTGGTCTTGGAACAGAGCAGGTGAAAGGCTGGAAGGCATGAGATGGCATCAGGGAAGGTTGCAGCACCAGACCCTGGTGGAAGAGCAGCCTGGTCACCACTGAGGTAGTTGATGCTCACCCAGATGACCAGATGGCTGCACAGAATATAGGCTTTTAGACAGTTGGTTCCAAATTTTGAACAGGGGCTGAAGAAGTAATATTTCCAGAGTATCTGGAGCCTGCAAACACAGGGCATTCCTGGGCTTTGTGTAGTCTAGAAATGTAATGACTTGTGCTGGCTGAGGCCAATCACAAGTGTAGCAGTGCCTGTGAGGAAGAATGTAGCCAAATTTGTAAAATCTGTCTGTTGGCATTTTTATTGTTTTATCACTGTCATGGGCAGTTTGTCAGCATGAGGGTTTTTTTCTGAGGCACAGGGCTGTTATGAAATGATTATATAATGTCCAAGGGTGGGTATCTGCTGACATTTGAAAACTATGCAGTGAGAAGTATGGTGGTGAAAAATGAGAGGTATGTCTTTAACACGTGTTGACTGTAAGACAGGAGACAGATTGTGGAAAAGATATTTCAATCTTTCTTAAGAATAGCCTAAACTTTTAAGAAGCCACATTGTAGATGTGCAGAAATGTATGTGTTTCCATTTTCACAAAAACAAATATTTAGTACTGCCCATTGAAAGCAAGCAAAATTACATAATTTGAAAATAATTATAATGTTAAATAATGCTTTCTGTTTCTTTTCCTTATATTTTGTGCCACTAAAAGTTACACTTTCTAGACTTACTCCACAGTTGAAAATACTAAGATTTTTTGTGAAAGGATGAAATGTTATCAGCAAAAAGTTAAATGCGTTTGGTTCATTCGTGGAGTAAGTAGAACCCAGTTTGAAAAAGTACAATGCAGTTGTGTTTAAATGTGCCATAGAATTCAACTTCTTCACTGATTTTATCCACAAAGGAGGAAAATAATACAGTTTTTCTTTCTCCAGTAATAAAATAAGTTTGTTCAGTAGCGTTTGCCAGTAACTTCCTTGCTTAGGAAGTTGATTAGTTGAAAGCATGAGATTACTAATGATTAGATTCCAGCTGGTTACGTTTGCTGTGATGATGTAGTGCTCCATCTTAATAACAGGGGAGAAACTGCAGAATAGTTACTTTTGGTTTTTTTTCCACATGTGGTTGTGGTAAATTAAAAAAATACCTATCTACTTTCTGATCTTTACTTCTGAACAGGTTGTTTGTAGTACTCCAACATAAAATGTATACTTAAATATGAACTGTAATGCATTAAAAAGCTATGAGAACTCATACTAGAGAAATTATTGCTTGTTTGTTTTTTAAAAAACAAAACACTTTTGAATTTACACGAAAAGAGACTTTTCACGGTATAAACCAGTACCTCATAGAGCTTTCCTTAACAGGAAGTAGAAGAGGGTCGTGGTTAGCAAACGCTGCAGGCAGGAAGCTCAACACATGCATAGCTCTTAGTGGCGCTGGGTTGTCCAGCTCCCTTTAGATGTTTTCTCCTTTGCTTTTGTGAGAGTCGCTGGTGTGTGTAGATGGCAGGGCACAAGGAGGTCCCTTGCAGCCAGGGCACGGGGACAGCCACGGCACTGCAGAGACTGGAAGGGTTTGCTAATCGCCTCTTCCATAGGCACTCCAAGAATGGTGCGCATGAGCAGAGAGCGGCTCTGGAAAATGAGAGCCAGCAGTGCTCTGAGTTCACTGTCCAGTGGGACGAATCAAGTAAGTCTGGGGAGGGGTTTGTTTCTTTTATGGGTATTTGCTCTTCAGTTTGCCTCGTGAATGAAGTGTGAGCACTGACGTGTGATACGTTCTGGGGCAATTTTATAATTCATTACCTAAAGGTATCAGTGGGAAGAAGAGCGTATTGCATCAGACAGGGGGAGATGGGGGCTGGTTCATGGACTTGGTGGCTGGCAGGAGAATTTATCCTGCATTCCTTTTTCTTTCAAAGCACAGTTGACTTGTTTTGGCAAGCCCCCCCACACCAGTTCTTACTCCTAAATTCCTTATTTCATTTTCAAATTAAATCAGTGAGTTTGGCAGAAGTAGAAGACTCTAACTAAAGACTAGAATGTTTAAACTTCAAAACAGGCAAACATTGCTGTGCAGATTAAAATTCTAATTAAAGGGATTTTCATCATTCATAGTTTTATTTTAGCGGATCTGTACATCAGAAATGCTCTATAAAGTGATGAACAATATAAAATTGTGTTTGATTTTCACTATTACATATTAACTTAGTGTGGGAATGCTGATTAGCTTTAATTTCTTAATTAGTGAACAGTTTACAGTATTATTTGTATGGATTAAAATTTTTCATGGTTATATTTTGAGTAATAAAAGAGATTTCAAAAAAATCACAATCTAAATAAATTGACATTTGATTTTCTTTTTAATTTTAAAGCTGTGTAGTAGTTTGCAAAGCAATTCTTGTCTCTAGTTAAATACTCATTTTAAAATGTTACAATATGTTAATTTATGATAATTTTGTTCCAAATTTCAGATTCATTGATGGATTTGAGATAGCACAATTATTTCAGTTGAAGATAGGCCATGTTGGAAATGCTTAGCATCACAGTGTTACCATGAAGAAAATCAGTATTTATACTTCTTAATTGAAATTTAAAATATTACATGAGTAGGGACTGAATCTATTCTCAGAGGATAAGCAGTAAACAGGGAAACAAAAAGGTGTTAATGCAGTGATCTAAAATAGATTAAATCTAGGTCTCCCAAATGAGACAGGAAAGAATTGACTCGTTTTGTTGGGAAGATAAATTATGAAAGTCCATAAATTCTGAGCTTTCACTTCTTCATAATATTTTCAGCTTGGTAAAAATAGGCACATACTTGTGTTTATGTAGAAGCTCCTTTTTATGTAAATAGCTGTTAGTAAAAAATAACACTGAAGCATTTTTGTTTATATAACATGAAGAAAAAAAAGTGGTGATGACCTACTGACACTCACAAATTGCGACCTGTTTGTGTACAGGTCTCTACTCTTTCTCCCTCTTCATAAGGCTGGCTTCCTAGTGTGACATGTCTGATGAGGAAATGGACTGTCGTGTCTCTTGATAAACATGGTGAAAATGGCTGTTCTGTGAATGCTATTTTAAGTCGTGATTAAGCAGAGCAGTTGCATGCGGTTTTCTGAGCTGAAGTTGCTGAGCTGGTAACTGAATGGTGGGTGACTATGTAGCTTTGGTTTTGGGATGAAATTCAGAATCTTTATCCTGAAACTCTACTTTCAACCTCTAGATTATTTTGAAAAAAATAATAATATAAATTACTGTAGGTACCCATTAACTTAGTCCACATTTAAAGGTTCTCATTTTGCTACCACTGTAGCCACAGTGATAGAGAAGGAGTGCAGTGGAGGAAGTATTTGTCTACTCCTGGCTCCTAATTAGATCTTCAGAAAAATACATCATCTGTGAAAATGGTTTGTAAAACATCAAAGAGAAACAAGGTGTTTGGGGTTTTTTATTAATTTCATTTTGGTTGGTTGGTTCATTTGTTTGGGGGTTATTTTGTTTTGTTGTGGGGCATTTTTATCTCCAAGAGTGTAATGTCATAGAATTGCCTGGAGTCACTGAATTCAGCTTGTAGATTAATTTCACAGAAAATTAAATGGATAAGCAGTGTTTTAGAAACATGCTGGTGTTTGTCTTGGAAGGATCTTTGAATATTCTCAACTATTCTGCCAATATCACTGTGACTTAGAAACGTTAGTGTAAAGTTGTAGGTGAAGCTACTTACCATGAATTACTCTTGAAGTTCAAGGCAAAAACACTAATTCCTGAAAAAAAAATTGGAAAGTGACTTCTCAGAATTTTTGTTGTTTTAGGCTTCAGGTGGAATCCATTTAAGAAGGAAGTGAATGTATTTATATCTTCTGCTGTAATGAAATACAATAGCAGGTCTGCTTCTCTTACAAGCGATTTCTGCTGAAGCGCTGGATTTGCTGAAGGGGAAGGAGCTGCTGCTTGTTTGGGAGGACTTTGGGTTGTCAGTCACTGTTGTCACTCACTGTTGTGGTTTGAGTAAATTGCCATGTAGTCTATGGCCTTAGGGGATTTTCAGTGGTTGAATTTGAAACTTAGCATCTTTGCTTTGTTATTTTGATATATAAAGCATACAGTTTCTCCAACTTGCCTTGGATACTTGGTTGATGCATGAAATTAATGTGTTTTGTAATATCTTCAGAGTCCAGTAGGGCAGAGGTGACTAAGGGCAGCACAGGCCTTGAAATGTTTTTTTAAAAAGCTGACTGAGCACACGTGATGGTACAGCCTGAACTGGTGACCGGGTCAGTTGTGCTGCACTGCCCAAGGGTGAAAGGAGCATGATGGGAACCATCAGAACAATGTATTTCATTCTTTGTTTAGAAGTCTTGACTGTGACCACTTGCAACTATATGGAACCTACATTTGATTTTTGCTTTGTTTTCTTAGTTGCTTGTTGCTCTTTGAAAAATTGAAATGCAAAAGGAAAGGAGAATGGGGCTGCTTGGTTTTGAATGTAGAGACAGTAAGATCAGTTTGTCTTACATTCTTGAACCAATAAAAGTGTTTTACAAATCTGCGTAAGAATATCATCAACTTGGATAACTGAAATGGTCAGGAGAGTCACCACTAGTGCATCTGCCATCTTCATGGTCTCTAAATTGAAAGTGGATGGGTGATTAACAGTCAAAAGATCATTTGGTCTCTGCTTCAAAATAATACCAGTATACTTCCAAATACAGTAGAATGATTTATAGAGATTTAGCTCAATAGTTACTTGTATATGTGTGTGTAGAGAGAGAAAAATGCATGTGAAATATGAAATCATGTACAGAGCATACTGTATGAATTGCTTAAAGCTTTAGAATAACTACTAGTTGGGTACAAGTCAACAGATAATTCTGGTCTAAGGTTGCCATGGAAACAACCAGTGCTTGATATAATTGAGAACATCTTAAACCCTCCTGGTGTTTGCATGCTTTTTTCCCCTGCCATTTTGAGTTGCTTTAGACATGAATAGGTAGCATTGGTCAGAACAGTAATAGTTAATGAGCAAAACCAAATACCTGTGTCCTGAATATTGATTTTGATATTCTACTGCTATCTTGTGCTTCGTAGTTTTTTGCATCACAAGGAGCTCATAAGGAAGAGCAGCTCTCTGGATTCTGTGTGCTCTCTTTCTGGTTAGTGTGTAAGTGTATTTAGAGATTGAAGCACTGATTTGGTAGAGATTAACATATTTCATCAACTGTTGGATTAATATTTGGAGCAATATGTTTCTGAAAACTAGCTCTTCAGCATGAATGGTAAGTCTTTTCTATTCCCTTTTGACACATTTTTTGTTCCGTCTTCACAATCAGGGAAAATCTACCAGGTTTCCCTTTCTTGTCTGCAGAGCTGCATCGACTGCTGATTTCTTTGTTTTTGTAATCGACTCACTGGGGGTTTCTGTGTAAAATTATTAGTCTTAAAGATATGCAGTTTTTTATTAAACAATTTGCTTTGCATGACTGGTATTTAGTGTTTTAAATTTTATTTTAAAGCTTTCTTTTAGAAATATCTGATTTGGACAATTTTGTAATTGAATATATACATCTCTGTTCGCCTAATTTTCTGTGTCACTCATAATAGATTCTTTTCTGTGAATTTATACAAATCAGAGAGGCCTTCTGAAATTATTGTAATCATCACCTAAAAATTCTAAATAGGCTTTTGTTGTTTTTCATCTGAACCAGCTTATTCTGCTATGATTTTTAGTCTTCTAAATGCTGGGATGGCAGAATAGTTGAGGTCATTCATGGAAGTAAGGGAGGGGAGTCTCATTTGAAATGAGATACTGTAATAGATCTAGTAAACTTATCAGGTATTTACTCTCCAAAACCACTGTGACTACTTATTACAAGGTACTTTGAATATAATGGAGTTATGAAGTGCTATCGTCTTACTTGTAATATTACTGAAAGTTATTCTTTTCAATATATAGACTGTAAATTTGTTTTCTTAGAAAAATATATATTTTGAAAATTGTTTGCAAAAAGCCCAAGTATGCTAGTTTCCGAAATTATGCCTTTTTGTTTCAAACAGATAGTCTGGAGCTTTGGAAAATGTATTGAGACAGAGATTTTTTTAAAAGAAAGAGCAGTTAATCATGTATGTGGGGTTTGTGTGCATGTGTGTCTGTGTGGTTTTGCTTAATAGTACAAATTTAGTACATTTTTACAAAGATTTTACTTGTGTACATGGCATGAGATAAAGACTGGGAGGAGTTATCCCACTGCCTTATCTAATGTCAGCTTATCTATACTTATCTCATACAAATATGTTGAGGTCATCTTCCCCAGAATGGAAAGTGTGGCTGTCATTTCCTTGGTGTACAAAGTACAAATGTCAAAACTGATGCAGTTATTAAGGCAGTGTTTCAGTACTTTGTAGGTACACGATGAAGATCTGTGGTACAGTATCATTCATGGCTGTTGGAGTAAACCTAAATGCAGGCTGTCCCTGACAGCGGTGTGCCAGCCCCTGGGGTGTGCTCCCCACATCCCTGCAGGGATGCTGGCAGGTGGGAGCACAGCAGGGACCCGCTGGGGACTTGGTGTGGCCACGCAGGCCCACGGCCAGCCTGCACTTGCCCCGCAGGGACACGATGGCATCCCGACATCGCCGCCACCACCTGCCCCTGCTCAGCCTCTGGGGGAAGTGGGGGGAAGTGACAGCCTCCCTGCATTTCCTCCATGTCACACGGCCCTTGTCTGCTCATGGAGAGGTCTCCTGGGGTCAGAAAGTCTCCGCTTTTCACCAGTTGTTACCAGGCTGGGTTTTCCATCACATTTTCCTCTGTTTCTCTTACAGTTAGATCATAGCCTCCACAGGAATTGAGATTTGTGGAAATCAGCTCTGTGAATTCTGAGTTATGGGTGATTTTTGTTTGGATATTCTCTTATGATTGAATCATAAAGGAATAAATTTCACACAAGCTAGATGAGAAAGAGGTTATAGTTGTTTATAACCTCAACAATTATGTTGGTTTTTTGTTTGTTTAGTGGTGTGGGTTTTTTTGGGGGGTGGTGGTTCTTTTTAGGGTTGGGGATTTTTTTCTTTTCCCTGGGGGTTTATTCTGTAATTTGCATCTGTAGATTTTATTCACCCTGACATACAGGCTCCCAGTTCCATTAAAAAATAGAAGTAAATAGCTACAACTTTTAACAGGTGTAGATTCCCAATCAAAAATACCTATAAATTAGTCTAATTTTGACAAGGGAAAGGTGACTATCTCCTGCTCCATCAAGATTCAGTCTTTGCTGTAAACATTTCCCTATTTAAACCACTTATGTTTTTCAATGCATTTTTGTGGCTGGCTTCACTGCAGCAGTGTTACATTACACCCTGTCAGCGGATAAAATGAGATGCTTTGCTTGTGAAAGATGGCCAAGATGCAAGTGAAACCTTGATGAAAAAATTATGTATTTTCTTCAACAGCAAGTACAAGGGGCTAATTTTTTCCCCTTTTATTTCTTTTTTTTTTTCCCTCCTCCAAAAAGGTCTGGTTATATGATTAGATTTTTGTTCTAGAAAGACTCAAAGGAAAAGCTGTTTTTCTTTGAACTTGGACTTTTGTTTTGAACAGCTTGAACAGATAAAACTGTAAGGTCAAGTAACTAATAGCCCCAGCTCCCAGGGGTGAAAGGTATAGTCTGCTAAATCTTCTGTTTCACTAAGAAGGGCTTAATATTCTGAAGTGTCACTAATTACATGATTGGGCTACTACTTTCCAATACTGCAAATAGAGGTAATTGCTGAGACAGACATTGGCCCTCAAAAGACAGTTACCAGATGTGTATGGAGACAGGTGGAGCAGTACATGGAAAGGGTGTGAGCCACAGTGGGCTCTGCTGAAATATTGTCCAGTTTTGTGCACACTGGAGCATAGGCATGTGAAAGGAGTGGAGGGTGAAGGGAGGTAGTATAAATACATTGGTTATGTGCTCCAAGAACATTTCTAACAGCAAGGAACAACAAGCAGCAACTGATAATTCCTGCTGCTCAAAAGATTGTAAAAAATGGAAGGATGCTATGGAATTTCCAAGTGCCAAAACCATACATCTTCCTATGTGTGTCTCATGGGACTAATGCTTTCTTGTTTTCTAAAATTCCCCACTCTTACCCGTTAGGCTCTGAAAGCAAACTAGGGCAGTTTCTTGGATGTTAACTTGGGTTCATGTTTTGTTCTAGTTCTTGTACAAAATATTTGAAAATGACAACACAAAAGCTGCTGCATTGACGTAATTCTAAAAATGCATCCACTAAGTGAACAGTCCCTCACAGTGCTTGGTTTGGGGCAGAAGCAAAAAATGAGATTAACAGAATTGAGATTTCTTCCAAAAGAAGGGATATTTGGTATGTTGTAATCTTGAACTCTGATTTACTCAAGTTGCCATTACATTACTTACGTATATTTTTTTTACCAGGAAGATTTGGTTTTTGCCCTCGTTTTTAGATAACGTCTTGAATTGTTTATATATTTGTTGCTGGTTACTCTGAGAGTTTCTGTTAGTCCTGCTGTTGTAGGCCAAAGTTCATAGGAGTTTCCCAGCTTTAATTGTGGAGGTTCTTACAGGTACTTTTGTAACTTGCACAATGTTTTTGGTATTTTTTCTTTATTCATTTTTAGCTGCTGACAGATATCCCAGCCCTTTAAGAATTAATGTGGTTTAATTTCTTTAGCATTCTTTTTTCCAGGTTTTGCAGTTCAGTTCATACCTTTATGCCAAATAAGTGCTGAATTTACCCAGTTTCTCTCTAAAATCTCGTTCTTTATCAGAATGGATAATAAACATTCTTACCAATTTTTTGCTTGCCTTAATCCTGAGACAAACAAAAACTTGTTATTCACCCGATGTGTTGAATTGTGAAATGTGTTTATTTACATAAGACTTCCTTATTCAGGAAGCCAGTCTCTGCTATTTAAGGGTATAAATGAACTTCTCCTGCTTGGCTGGTTACTGCAGGCAACCCTTTCCTGTAAATATTGAAAGCATGTTCTGCAGGAGATATGTCAGTGCAGCAATGTGTCAGAAGCTCAGATCTTGTGAGGAGATGAGGAACTATTTTGCTGATTTACCCTGACAGCTGTGAAGATGTCTTGCTGATCCAAAGTATCTATATGAGAATTTTTGTGGAGTTTTAATAATGCAAAGGCTGGAACAAGGTAGCTCATGGGAAGTGGACTTAGACATAAGTGCACAGAGACCAATATTGGTGCATCTACTATTATTTTTATGCCTTGTATTAAATATTTTTTAAAAATAAAAAACAAAATAGTTGCTCTTCTCAAGTAACTTGTTAAATGCATCCATACAGTGAACAGCCCCTGCAGTTGTTTTGTTTGGAGTATAAGGAAGAAGTTAGTTTAGTAAAACTTCTAAAGATTACTTTTAAAAGGAAGGGGTATTTGTGCGTGAGTGTGTGTGGTACTATTCCATGCTTGCAGGGAATTCATTAGTCAATATGCAGATAAAATCAACTACCTGCAGATTTATGCTTACTGTTGCTAATAATCTAGCCATAAAGCCTGGTCTCAGGGATAGCTGCATGGCAGTATGTTATCCTTTGTAGTCACTGAACTTCTACAAAGAGGAAATGTGGGGCAGTGATATGGAGGGGGAAGTGGGTGCTGACCGGTTGGCCAGAATCTTAATGGTGCAGAGGGGCAGAGAGCTTAACTAGAGGGCATCTGCAGCAGGTGCTGAAAACATTTTTCTTGGTAAGTGGTTTTGACACTGTAAGACTGATTAATTTGTGTATTTGTATTAACTGCTAGAATTGCTAAAAACCTTTGCTCAAGAATGTGATACATTTACAAAATACTTTATAGTAGTGCCCTAGAAAATGTTGTTCTTGGAACTCATTCTTAAATTGTATTCTTTTTTTCTCTCCTCACATGGTAACCATGGAAATATAGGCACTGGAGGAACAAAAGATGTTTGAATTTTGACAATTGTCACAGTTTTCAGCTTTCGTTGTTGTATTGTTAATACCTGTTATATTTCACACAGGAAGGTGGTCTTTTACACTACAGGTCCTGTGGTAGTTATAACATTTTAGATTATTTGCTGGATAAAGTTCAGCCACGACTATAGAGGATGGTACTGCACCAGCTGCAGCTTAATTCCTAATTGCTTACAAAGTACCTCAGTGTATGACAATTGAGTCTATTACATGTTAAGATTCTTCACATAGTTTTTTTCTGTATGAATAAATTTTTTAAGTGGGGAGTGTTATGTACTGCATTTGAAAGTAATTGTATTAAACACATAATTCATTAATTTTGAATTTTAAGATAATGGAATTACTCAATACAATAATTGCAAACCAGTAACTTAAAATTAGAATTATTTCTCAGAAGCCTTTTCGGCAGTCCAGTGTGGTGTGTTCATGGTCTTGTCACATTAGCACAAGCTGGTACCCTTTCAGAAAAGGAGCAGTTCTGTCCCCCATATTTGTCCATTTCCACCGCACTTCTCCCTTCCCTCACCTCGGGAGAAGCATTCATGAGAAGAAGAGAAGAAGGAGCTGCTTCTCTGGTCATTCCCCTGCCTTCTGCCCATTACTTTTTAGTCTGGGCTGGCTCCCTGGCCTGGCTTGGCAGTCAGACACAAGAATGCTTTTGCTCTCTCAAGGAAGGTCATTAGAGAAATGCAGGAGTGAGTGACTGTGAGAGGACAGGACTGGCATGGGGTTTTTTCAGCCCATACTTCACACTGAACTGTAGCCTAACAAACCAAACTGCTATTTCTTGGACTTTAAGCCTCAAGTCACATGGATTGCTGCAAGAGAGGAAGCAGATTTACAAATGTGTCATCTCCTTCAATTAATGCTTCAAGGGCAGGAAGAAGGTATGAATGAGACTCCTTTTGTTAAGCCAAAGCCTAGTTTTAACATATTCCAGAACTAACTGAATGCTAGTTCTAACTGATCCATTTAGAAAATTGAAACAAAACCCCCAACTCTAATCAATCAGCAAAAGGTTCTAATAGCTCTTTAATTTGAAAGAGAAGCTTGGGTAATAAGGAAGGGTGGCAGCCTGAAGGACCAAAATACCTAAAGGTGGGGTGGAACAGCTCTCAGCCACCAGGAATCTGCAGGAGGTTGTGTCACATCCTGTACATGGATGCTCAGATGAAGATATTCTGCTTGTCAGCATTGAGGAAGTCTTGCATATTATTATTACTTTAGGATTTGAATAATAGATCTTAGGTTGGATCATAAGTTTTGATTGGCTGCTATGGGCCTTTTGGCATTTATCTTCTGTTGAGAGAGAAGTCACTTATTAAAGTATGTGCTTGTAAATTTTGATGAACATTGGGTCTGGGTTCTCTTTTAGATTAAGAAAGCAGAGTTTTATCTTATATGTATATTTTTTTTTGTGGAAAATGATTCAACTGGGACATGTATGCATGTACAGCTCTACTGAGCAGTGCTGGTACAAGATTGATTACATCTGTGACTGACAAACTAGTGCTTTGCATTATACATTTGACTTTACTGATTTACATTATACATTTTTGGGGTGCGGGGGGGGGGGGGGTTAAACCAAATTTCAGGGATTCATGTCCTAAGTGATTCTGTTATTTGGGTTTGGTTCTGTCTCCCCAGAGTGGCCCCTGTTAGATTTTTTGGCATTAACAGGGTTTACCACCTTTGAAGCAGTACTTTGGTATTTAAGAAAAAAATCAAGGAAGAAAGACTGAGCATTGGATTTGGAAATGAAATTAATTATATTGTCTATAATAAAAATAGAAGGAAATTGGTCAGTCTGACTGTGGCAGTTGTGTGCAGTAGAGTATCTACTGCTCAGGATTCGGCAAAGATCAGTGTTATCGCTGATGCCTGAAAACCTGGCTTCTGTTCTGGTGTGTCTTAATCTGTCACATCTCTTGTGCAGGCTGTTGCTGTGTAGCCAGCCAAGTAAAGAGGTGAACTGGGTTCTTTACAGAGCTCTTAACTGGTTTAACTTTGCTTTTATAAAATTCACAAAATACTGTTTAGCTCAAAACATTAAAGTCTTGGACAGGATTAAAGTAAGATTTTTGCCTGTGTTCCAAAATTGAGTTGTATTGGATAAAATCAATTTGTATTTTACAATTGCTGCATGTTTTAAATTAACTCCTGAATGTGCTCCTACAAAGATCAGATCAGTTCTGCCTTCTAGGTTTTAGGCACAACACAGCTGTAACTGGTCTTAATTTACTGTTTATCCTGTTTGTCTCCCTTCTTTCTATGCCGCTCTTCTTTCCACTTCTTCCCCATTCTTTCCAGTATTCCATAGAAAGGTTTACAGTTAGATAATTAGCGCTTCCATTTTAATAGCAACCTTATATTCAGTGAATTGCAACCTTAATTCAGTTAATCTACTAATTAGTAGATACATAATTCTTACACGATCATGTATCTACTAAGAACTGCTGGTTTTGTATTTCATCAAATGGGCTCTTTCAGAACTGCTCCATGTGTTTGGCCCTTTGTTTCTGGGGAGTGTTGGATTTTGGTTTTTTAGTTTGGTTTGGTTTTTTAACTGAAGGAAGGTTCTTACCCATTTCAGCTGGTAAGTTGGTTTGCTCTGCATCACCTGTTTGTGTCATAATTAGTCTTTAAAGAGAAATATGAAGTCAAAACCTTGTTCTTGAAGTCAAAACCTTGATAAATGAGATAGTCAATTGATGCAGTCCATTGATCTAGCCTTGGCAAAAACAAGACTGGTCAGCTCTTCACGAGAGGGCCAATGCCTGTGCTCACTGCAGTGTTCAGATGTGGTGAACTTGCCCTCAACCTGGATTTTTTCACTCACTATTTTCATAATGTGAGAAACTAAGTGTTTTGGTTTTGTTGACAGTCTGTTTCAATGATCCCATTTTAGTTTGTGCTTTGAAGTGTTTTCCAGCTATTAAATTGTTAACTGGTGTTCACACTGCTTCCCCTGAGTCTATAATAATACTTAACACTTAGCTGTGTTCATTTTGAAACACTTGCCAGGGCAGAGAAACCTTATTTTGAACCTTTTTATATTGATCCTGCTAATCAAAAGAGAAATTAAAAAAAATTTAGACAGCAGGTTAATGGTGTAAGAATGGGACTTAGAACTGTAATCAGAAGCTTCTCACTTGCATCTGAAATACGGTACCATAACCATAGGATTCACTGAGGTATCTATATACATCTTGATAAAGTTTAAGGCTATAAATACACTTTTTATAAAAATTAAATATACATATACATTTACCAGAATTTCTTCATACATATTCATTTTTCCATTAAATGATTTAATTAAATAGCCCATTTAACTCCAGACGTCAAATGATTATATTACAGTTTTGGAACAAAATTTGAATTGTATTTTGATAAAGGGCATTTTAAATACCAGACAGAGATTGGCATTTAGCACAGCAGATGGGGGTTTGTAGTGGTGCCCAGTGTTTAGTCTTAATCAGTTTAGTTCTTGCTTTCTTGCCGTGAATCCTAGCCAAGTACTTTTTTCCCCCCCTTTACCAAAAAAAAAAAAAATCCTGGCTTGCTGGCTCTTGTGGGAGATGTGATTGAGAATAACAAATACTGTGCATGTGGGAGGTGGGAGAAAGGCAGAGCAACTCATGGTACCTCGCAGGACTGCTCCATCTGTGACCCCTTTCCCTCTGCTGCCATTGCAATCCTGCAACCAAGAGGTCCTCACCTTCTTGATTTTTTTCAGGAACTTTCTTCTGATTCACTTGCCTTTAAACTGTGTTTTAGGTCAAAGTATTCATTACCGTACTCATACCCTTAGTTAACAATTTTTTTATAAGCATGTTAACTTTTTGTAGAAAAGTTCACCAATAAAACAAGCAAACATATTGTGAACTGTGTGAATATTCTAATCGAGAACTATCTCCTCTTGTTTGGGGGTGGGCTCAGGGGTGTTTTGGTTTTGTGTGTAGCAGAGTTTTTTCATTTGTTTGGGTTTTGTTGGTTTGTTTGCTTGGGGTTTTCTTTAATTTCTCCTATGCTGGCATTATCTAGGAACCTCTGGATCTTGGGTTCCTCTTCCCTTAGAACACTGTTCCAGCAGACTTACCTGCTTATCCTTGTGTTGCCTTAGTTCCAAGTACAGCTCTCCACAAGCCACCTGTGATATGCAAGGGAGTAGCTGAGATTGGTGTTGTAGTGGTTGTGGCACTGCTTCTCACCAAGGTGAACCAGAGCAGGCAGAAGTTGCAAGATTGCTTCAAGCCATTCAGTTGTGGTCCTTGGCCATTATTCCATTTCTTCCATTTCTTCCCACCTTCTTCTGAATCTCACCAAATTTCCTGCTCTGGGTGTTTGCACTGCATAGAACCTGCCTCTCCTGCCGACGCTTGCCCGTGCTGGTCCCAAAGGGCTGGGTTTGTGCTGTGTGTTTGTACTTGCCTGATCCCTGGGCAGCTGCTGGGTGCATCCTCTCCGGTTCCAGCTGGTGTACTCCCTGCCACGTCCAGTTCTTTCTGCTGTGGTCCTTGTTGTGCTGGTGCTGTGACCTGTGCTTTGCTGTTTCCTTCTGGTACCTTCCTTTCTTGAGCAACAGCTCTCCTGCTTTGGTTTCAGCCTCCTGTGCTCCAACTCCCACTGCACCAGTAAACCCAGTGTGAGCAGCGTCTGTTGCTGGTCTGTGCATACACTCCTTGCCCCACTCCCATCTCCACTTCGCTCAGCCATAGACACAGTGGTTATGGGAACCTGTATATCCATATCCTTAGTTCCTTTTTTCTGACAGCCTTACAAAATTAAATCATACTCATACGGTGGCCATAGCAGACCCCTGTGTACATTCCACTTTGCATACAGTAATTTCAGCTGTGCCGTTTACACTTTTCAAGTTGCCGTTATTGGGTAATAGGACTGAAACCTGATTGAGATTTTTTTTTGGAGACTGCTTGCCACTTCTTTGCTATCTACCACATACCATGCAATTCACACATGCTGTCTTCTGGAACAAAGTGCTAAGTAGTGGGAAGATCACCCGATTACAGGTTTTATTGTGATCCAGCATGCTGTGATGAAGATAGATACACTATTGTTAGCAACAGTTCCGTGGATGTGTATGTCTTGGAATAGATTAATTATTAAAGATGCCAACTTGAT
The DNA here is from genome assembly GCA_013396995.1 of Dicaeum eximium. NCBI lineage: Eukaryota > Metazoa > Chordata > Aves > Passeriformes > Dicaeidae > Dicaeum > Dicaeum eximium. The sequence continues at coordinate 1,441,236 of VWZP01005025.1, forward strand.
CTCCTGAAGTTTTCTAAGCTGTGCTTATTTCTGTGATGCATCATCTTTTTTTCATACTGATTTTAGCTGCCTTTGGTGATTTTTTTTCTTTCTTTGCTCAAACATTCTGTGATTTAACATGAGTCATTCTGTCTGTGTGGGAAAGGGCTGGTTTATTACAGGGTCTGTTCTTGAGTGGGGAGGGGAAAGGGTGGAATGTATTTGTGTTTTCTATGTGTTTGTTGTGGAAATGCATAAAACTTTTTTTTCTTCTTCTCTTTCTTTCCTCTCTTCATCATCTCATCTGTGTGGGTGAATGTTCCTGCAAATCCTTGGGGAACCTATAGAGACGTTTGGTATGCTCATTCCTTCATTAGTGCCCAAAGTCACAGATGCTAGGTACAGTTTAGACTAGAAAAGCCAACAAGAGCCACATCATCACAATATAAGGTGGCTAAAAATGTGCACTTGAGGAAAACCTCTAAGTCATCATCTATTACACCTATTTGTTTGCATCATCACAGTAATACCAATGGCCAGTGCTACCCAGTTGGTGTAAATTTTGATTCTGCACTTGGAATCAGAAATTAAATGTGTTCTCCTGTATCAAGAGCTTCTATTTTGTGCTTGAGAGATAATTTTCAAAAGTTCAAATTCCAAGTCGTGTTTTGAGAAATGACCGAAGTGTGTGCACTTAAATTGCCTAAGTTCTGTTTGAAAGCACCTGCAGAATTGTGTTGAGGTGTAGGAGCCCAGGTGACCTCTGAAAGTGGGAACCAGGCATAACTCAATCTACTCTCATTAGGAAGAAATAAGTTTAATAAAACTGAGCACAAAACATGGAACTGTTTTTAAAAGACAGTGATTTTTAGATAAGTTATTACCCTTGGGTAGCTTTATTTTGAAAATGTATGTTCAATGCTGCTTTCTAAGAAAAGAGGGCCAAAGTAAAGTAGAACAAGGTAGGAGTTCTGTTGCAGGAGAGCTTGAGGCTTAGTGGTATTCTAGAAATGAGAGATTTTTCTCATGAATCCACAATTTGAATATTTCCAGCTGATCACATTTAGTTCATAAACAACATTCTTTATTCCATAAGTAGAACAGAGACAAAAATGACTGTAAATGTCATTGTATATTTCAAAAATACTGAATAGTCGTACTTCAGCGTGAAACAAGTGGAAACTTAAAATATTTATTTATATGACCAGAGATGGCATGAGGGATACTTAAAACACATGTACTGTAATAACATGAAAAAAACAATTACTTTGTGTTTTGATTGTGCTGTGTAGTGTTAATGTTCTAAGCTACAGCCACTGAAGTTTGAAGGCTCAGCTTTTTGGTAATCTTAATGATTTTCCTGGGTTTTTTCTTGTCATTAAGAGAAAATATTTGTGCTACTTTGACATAAATTGATACTTGAAAATCTATATCAGTATTCCTCACTTGATCAAGTCATCTCTGTTCTGCTAATGGAAGAAGGATCATCAAACATGAATTTGGACATTGCTAGTTTCCAGGTTTTGTGTTGAAAATTATTTCCTACCACAGGAAATCCTATCCTGTCTTCAAATTAGGATAGTTACACGTCATTACATTAATAACCTCTATAATTTATAAACAAAGGAAATATTTTCTACACACAGGGTAAATACATTAACATTTTTTGCTGATTGCTAAAATATTTTTAACTCTCAGTTAATTTTAATACCATTTTACCAGTTTCTTTGATTTAAACTGTGTTTTTATTGCTCTTCTTAACCATAAGTTTAGAATACTCTGATATTGCTTGTTTCTCTTAAAATAAAATTGCTGAGTGGATATCATGCTTTAAACACTTTTCTGATGTTGAGGTCAGCCTGAACATTTGACAACTTTTACAAAATTTCCATTTTATTTAGTGCTCCATCAGAGCCAGTGGTAGTGGGAGCCATAAACCTCCTTTGAGTGTTTTGTGATAATCAAGTCCCATAGTACACCCAAGAAGGAGGGGAAAAAAGGGTAAAAAAAAAAAAATTACAACCAGCCTTATCCAGGGTTGCTGTTGTTTTCACTGCTACTGGAAATGTACCAGTATAAGAACAGAATTTTTGAAGTTTTCTTTGTCAACGTTGGTATTCACTGAGAAGTACAAGGAAGTTCTGATTCATCAAGTGATTTGTTTACACCCTGTTATAAACCTAATTTTCTGACTGTCAGAATGTAAAATACAGTTGCTAAAACACAGTTTTCTAGATATTGACCAGAATAATCTTGGCATATTGCTGTATATTTTTAGCAATTGCTTGTGGCAGAACGTCACAGTACAGAAAAAACACTGTTATTAATGTTGTATTATGTGAAATGATTCAGAGGACACACAACCAGTATGATATTTTCTTGATTCTGTGACTCTTTCAGAACCACAGCAATGTCTGAAACACCTCCCATTAATGACTATGCATGAAGTAATCCGCATTGATCTGGCTGAGCATTGATATTCAAAACAAGAGAACAGCTGAGAGATGATCTGAACAAAATATTTTGGTGCACATTTTAAACAGTCATCCAGAATTTTGCCATTGTACATTCCTTCAATTTCAATGGAAAATCAATATTAAAACTGCATATTCTCTGACTGTGGGCATGCCTAATGTGCAGTGTTGTTGTAGCCCTGTGCTTTGTCTTTGCTTGCAATAATGCTGTCCATTTGGTCCTTGAGCTTGCAAACAGCCTTTAAATAAAGGTGATGAGGGGAAAAAGCAATGAGATTGACATTACACTCAAGCAGCTGAAAGAAAATGCAACGTTTATTTAAAGAGATAAGAAGTCAATCTTTGCGGAATGGCTATCTATAAATGTCAGGTGTTTGGTTTTTTCCCAGCTGAATTAAGAATGTCTAACATCACCTTAAAGCCTGCTTGCCTATAGAGTATTTGAGCTATTAGAGCTGGTAAAGTTTAAGTAATTTGTGTAGAATGATGTAGTTACTCCAGAAAGCTTAGATATCACCTGGAGATACAGTAGAAGTTCTAGAGGCATTGATGCTTGCTTCCATCCATGGTGAAAATAGCATATTATGAATTGAAGAAAGAACTTGATCATGAAGTTCATGTATTTTGTTAACAAAGCATATCTCCATTGCACCAATGATGAATTATATTAATTGAAATGTACTTTTTTTTGTATGTTTTCAGTGAAAGAGTTCCTAGCCAAAGCCAAAGAAGACTTTTTAAGAAAATGGGAAAGCCCCCCTCAGGTACTCTCATTTAAGCATTCAGTAACTTTCTGTATTGTATTTTTTGGATAATGTTATCAGTCTGTAATGAGTAGTGCAGAAAACAGAAGTAATTTTAATGCACTTTGTAAAGGAGTTTCAGGGTTTTTTAATGCCAGCTTTGTCACTGTTCACTGAAGTTTATCAAAAAAGATTATCAGGTCTTCTCTAGATTTGAGCTGATGAAATGCTCCCACTGAACAACATTTTCTCTTATGACAGTGATGTTTACAATCCACAGGACAAGACTAAAAATCTCTTGGCATGTTTTTAGTTCGCTTTTTTTAATAACCAGAAGCATTGACACATACGTAATTTACCATGGTAATAATTCCCATCATGATAGTAAGTGGAATTAAGAGTATTAAGACTACTGTGTAGGGCTTGGGAGCAGGTTAAGGAGCTTGTTAGACAGAAATCTTGTAAAATTTGGGATTTTGGGGGAGGTTCATTCTTGTTCTAAAGCCATATTTGAGATGCTCTGGCAATGAATGTCTGAGAAAATGTACTCAGGGATGTGCTCTTCAGACATCTCTCATGCAGAACTCTGTCTAGAGCTTGGGGCTCTTTGCATGTTCTAATATTCTTGATTGTGAAGCATGAAGGAGTTATTTATCTGCATGTTTTATTAATGATATGTTTACTGATAGTTGTTCCTTACTAAGCCTGTATGGACAGCTGTATGGACAAATTACAGAAATGTTGATATAATTCAGTTAAGTCTTCTTTTGTTTTAATGAGTGCAATGTAAGAGCTATTTTTAAAATTTGATAGGTATCAAATTATAACAGTATAGTTGGCTGTAGTTATCTTTGTTAAATGTAATATTACTCAACTTTTTTCATAACTGAATTCTTACAGTTAAAATTGTCTTTGGTATTAGTTTGTAAACAATGTGATTATATCCTATATATAGAATACTGCTGGCCTAGATGATTTTGAGAGGCAAAAAACCCTTGGAACAGGATCATTTGGGAGAGTAATGATGGTGAAACATAAATCCACAGAACAGTATTATGCTATGAAGATACTGGACAAACAGAAGGTTGGTAAAATTTATAGTGGGTGTTATGCTACAGAAGAGTTTGATGTAGTTGAAGATCTGGTAGCTGTGGCTGAACTGAGTTGCACATACTGTGCTTTTTCTTACCACACTTGGATACCAGTGATAATTTAAATGCTTTATTTTCTCTGTTAGCCAGTAGGTTCAGTTGTTGGGATCATGTAGACTTTTTACAATGGTCAGTAATATTAACAGGCTAAAGAGGCTCTAAGAAGCCTCTGTTTGTGGTGCATTAGTAAAATGTTATTGGGTAAATTCTTTGCTTAGATTTTGTAAGGTGGAGATGTTATCCAATCTCATGCTTGATTCATAGAACGTGAAAAAAAATGTAATAGATGTTGATGCAGCCAGTAGTTTTCTGTGTAGGGATGTTATTCCTTTTTCTGCCTTGAGTTAGGAAGGCTGTAGCAGGCCACTGCTTGGCTAGTTTAATTATGTGATTGTTTTTGGAAAGAAAAAATCATGAGCAAGAGCTTGGGCACAAGCAAGCGTTTGGAGAATCTGCCATTAGCAGACACCATTGGGTATATGGGAAGCTGACACTGGCTGTGCCCTGAGCCTGGGCTTGAGTGTGAACAAAGCTGTGCCTAAAGCCCCAGTTGGACACTGTGAAGTGTTAAATGAAGCAGCAGCTTCAGCCTGGAGTGTTGCTCCATCCCCTCCAGTACCTCCCTGGGAGGAGATGCAGGAGTGGGGGGGAAGTCTGGTTCAGCATTGCAGCTGAACCCCCCACAGACAAGAGCCTTGGCTTTCTTGCTTGGATGGACAAGATGATTCCAGTACTGTAGCTTTTTAGGGATGAAGGAGGCACTTCCACAAATAAGTTCATTTGAGCAAAAGTTTATTTGTACCCTAAAGATCTGGAATTCAAAAGAGGTTTTATTTTTTAAAATCACTATTTCCTCTGTATGATATTTATTTCAAAACAGGAGTGAGTTTTTTATTGGTACTACCTTTTGCATCCAAAAGTTAAATTTAAGTACTGTTTCAGTCAGGATTGGAATATCTTGATTATCTCTTATTTATAGCAGTTAGATTTGATTTCTGAACATAAAAACAGACTTTTTTGATCACTCTTGTACATTTTCTTCTCTTTTCCTATGGAGCAAGGGAAAAAACCCTAACTTTACTTGGAAATAATGCCATTCTGAAAATGGGTTACGGATAAATTGTGCAATAGGGATTAAATAAAATGGATATGATTCATTATGCAATGTTGGGATCTAACACAAGGAAACCAGTTATTAATTGCTGAGAAAGAACAATGATCAGAAACCTGCCACTTGCTGCCTTGTTAGCACCTTAACATTTTAATGGATTATAAAAAGTAACTTGTGTATAAAAATGGAGATTTTGAATTTGGATTCTCCGTAGTTTTCTCACTAATGTGTGAGCTGTATAATATAAGCATGTTTACTTCTGTTCGCAGGTAACAAAATTGATAATTGTGTGTCCTACAGTTTCCTGCCTTTCTTAGCAAAGGCTCTAAAGATCAAATTTATTTTATTGAAGTGCTGAGGAAGTATGGCCATAGTAAGCATAAGCAATTCATAGAAAATGCAGAGAGGTTTTCCTTACTGACTCTTGCACTCAGCAACTAGGAAGAAACACTACTTGTAGAGTTGTCTGCCAACCCTATTACGCAAGTGTTACTCTTTAAAATGATATTAGAACTTTTTAATCCTTTCTTGGTTCTGTTATTGTACTAGGAATCCATAAGGTTTTTCATTTTCTGTAAAGTTACAAACTTGCTTTTAACCAACTATTTAACACAAAAAAGTTTATCAAGAACTATAAAATATCACACTTAAGCTGAAGATTGTTTTTTCTCTCCTAGGTCGTCAAACTGAAGCAGATAGAACACACACTGAATGAGAAGAGGATATTACAAGCGGTGAACTTTCCTTTCCTTGTTAAACTGGAGTATTCTTTTAAGGTAGTCATTACTTTCAAAATAGTTGTTGAGTTTCAGGGAAGTGCATGCTTACACTTGAGAAATTAAAATACATAACTTTTACTGTACAATAGTTCAAGTATTTTTGTTTTCAAAGATGCTTCATTTGGCACTGTTGCCAGGGCTTGAGTAGGAGTGGAGTGCACTCGTGTACACTTCATATACCCCGGTTCATCAGGTAATGATTGAAAGGATATCTCCAAATAAAAAAATAAAAATTAAATTAAGTTAAACTCCTCAGAGTTTTCTATTCTCTTGGAGGGCAACTGGATTGTACAGCAAGGGAGCTTTTAGGCATCATTTTATCATTGAGAGATACCAAAGCATGTCTTCTGTACCACTTCATAGAATGATAAATTTCTAATTGTTCTGCAGATCTTTTTGCTTGAGATTTATACCTGAGGCAGGTCTTAATGACAGTTTTAACCATGAAAGACAAAACTTTGAGCTTAGCTTCTAATGTCATGACAGTACGTACTAGTTAGTCTGTAAAGAAATTGCTTTACAGCTTTCTAGTTTATAGAGCGATATGTGCCTTCTTTTTTTTTTCTTCTTTTTTTTTTGAAAATTTTAAATGAGCAGACATGTTCTACCTTAATCTTTAGAGGTTTAAGGTTTGGGGCAGGGGCTGTGGAGACAAGAATACCTCAGGTTGTCAGTTATAAGTATTGAAGAGTTCAAGGTGTTGCCTTGCAGTAGGCATCTTACCGTCTCTTCCATCAGGTCTCCTACACACCAGTCTGCGTCTGGACCTCACTAATTATCATTATCAGATTTGCTTTAAAATATATTTCTTCAGATATATGATGCTTCTTTTGCAGTTTTTCAAGAATTTCTACCTATGTTGCGTTATATTTGTCAATGTCATTGGAGGGCTACAATTTTTCATTTTCACTCATTAATAAAATGTAGTACACATAGGAGTTGTAGAAACTATAGCATGCCTAATGTGTATTTGTGTGTGTTTACTTGTCTCCTAAATTTCCTTAGGACAATTCTAATTTATACATGGTAATGGAGTATGTTCCTGGTGGAGAAATGTTTTCACATCTAAGAAGAATCGGAAGGTTCAGGTAAGAGAGTCAATTACACTATTCCTTTAAAAAAGCTTAATTTGCTGATTTGGGAAGAGGGTTTTTTAAAATTTGTTAACATTGAAGAAAAAATTATGAATGGTTAAGTGCATTTTTTTACCTCTTGTTCAGTGGACTTAAATTAGTCAGGCAGTGAAGAACTCATTATTTTTCATTTAGTTAATACAGGCATTTGTGATCTGTGCATGATAGAATCTTGGAATTCCTATCCATATCACCACTGAAATTCATGATAGTTTCTAAAAGTAAAATTTGAAGTCAAATCTCTACACTGTGGGATACGTTCATCTTGATTTGCACGTGTATTTTAGCTGCAAGACTTGAATTTAGGGAATGCATGTATGAATTCTGAAAATGTTTGCCTTTGCTTTTTCTTGTTACACAGTAAAAGAACCAGTTAAAAGATGTTTACTTTGTCTATCTCTGCCAGTTAGGTGGTTGTTTTGGTACCTTAGCATAGCATTGGGGTACTTAATATTCTTTTAATTCTTCACAGTGAACCACATGCACGGTTTTATGCAGCTCAGATAGTGCTAACATTTGAGTACCTCCATTCATTAGACCTCATCTACAGAGATCTAAAGCCTGAAAATCTTTTAATTGATCAGCAAGGATACATCCAGGTATGGTATTCTTCATATATTTAGGGAGTGAAGTTTTGTCTTGCAGTGTAGATTTAGATAATTTGAGAAAATGTGTTTAGAATAAATGGTCTATTAGCATGTCTGTGTGGAGCATTCAAATGCCGTACTGTCTAGTAATGGTTAAAACCCTTGGGTTGTACTTCCTCTGACTAAAATTAAGTATGCACAGTTGAGCTGTCTGCAGTTGAGCCAGTTGTCAGGATTTCCCTTGGGGTCTGTGGTGAGAAGTAGGTGATTACATGGCTCTGTTCATCTGACCTATTTTATACGTCTGCCCTAGAACAAAATGAAAGATGCCCTAAAATGTCTGTTTCTCTGCACTGTCTGTATAAGTAGTTTAGGAAAACCAGCTTAGATATTAACCCTGACATGATAGTACTTAATGTCCATCAGATGAATCCCACCCTTGGAGAGTCCTAGCCTTCCCAGCACAGCTGGGGTGGGGGTCAGCACTGCAGTGCTCAAATGACAGCTTTGTATTTACAAAAGCCTCTCATGGCACCTTCTCATCTTCCTCTGACCTCTTATGTTTTTAGCTGAATGGCAAATGGGAAGGCAGAGTGCAGCAGCAAGCACTCTGCAATGCTGTGCAGTCCTTAAACTTAAAAGAAAGTTCCTCTTCCCTCATTGTGTCACCTTTTGCCACAGCAGAATCTAAACAAGAAAATAAGTAATAAAAATGTTTGAGAGACGTGTAAAGGAGTCATATCTTTTGTTGTTTATAACTGCAAAATAATTTTGCATGGAGTGTAAGATAACACTGCAGGGAGAAGATCAGTACAAGTTCCTGTAACGTAACTGGGGAGCGCCGTTAATGTGCGGCTGGTTTACTCCATTTACTCTGACTGCTTTACTCCAGCATTGGCAGCTCTCTCTGTGTTTTTGTGATTGCAGAAGGAGGTTTGTGTTCATATGTTATGCTGCAGCTCCAACTTCATTTTCTTTTTTGTATTTTAAAGCCATTACTGTTAGTCCCGTGTCTGCAGTGTATTATTCTTACATAGACTGATGTGCGTTCCCAAACACAGAAATGATTCTTTGCTGACTTAAGCAGGTCTCTCCAGTCAGCATGTCACCCACTCCATTCACTTCCATCTGCTGATGCTGTTGTTTCTACCAAAAATGAAGAAGAGCTGCCTTGATATTTGGCTTCTCTAGTTGTGACGTTAATGTAGAGCAACATCAGCACGGGTTATTGTATAATTAGCAGCAATTCTCATTTGGTACAGTGTGTTTTCTCAAGGAATGGGTTGAAATTGAAACCAAGAAGGAAGAAACAAAAGAAACAAGCACAGACTTGGTAGCTTGAAACTGATCCCAGAATTCCACATGTAATTACCTGAGTTCTGTATGTATTCCACACTATGGTCCAGGAGAAAACACAGACAGTCTGATATTGCAAGTTCAGAAAACTTACTGTAGAAAACATGACAAGTGAAATGAAGACTTTATAATGTCCAAGTGCTTGCCATATATGAATACAGTTATTGCTACATTTTCCCCCTAGGCCTCAAATAAACAAACTTGACTCTGGTGATGCTTTCAAAGATACTCAGAATCAGAAGTTACGGGAAGACCTCTTTTATGTTGTCTTATTCCCACACTACTTTTACATATGACCTTTATGCACTTAGGCAATAAAATTCTAAATTTACAAGACTGGAGGATATATTGACCTTTTTTGTGATTCATTTATTTGTTAAATAAAGGAAAATATAAATATCTTGTTTATATTTTTGAAATTTTCAGCATTACAAATAGTCTGATGTTAAAAGTATAAGAAACAGTAATCATGTAGTTGCAGTACATGTGGAAGATCAGTGAGCCATAGTTTCCACTGATTTTTAAATTATAAATAGAAGCTGGTGGCAGGGTGATAATACATATTTTGTGTTCTTTATTAATTTTATCATGAGACCTGTTTATCTGACTTAAAAGTACCAGGAGGACTAACCAATAAAGGTACATCTGACTATATGATACTACGTGATTTGAGAAATAATTTTTTTCCCTGTAAAAAATGGCTTTCTAATATATTTTCCAAGTACTTAATTTTAAATTTCTTTGTAGCAATGCACTTACAATCAATTTATTTCTTCTGATAACAGGTCACGGACTTTGGCTTTGCAAAAAGAGTAAAAGGCAGAACTTGGACGTTATGTGGGACTCCAGAATACCTGGCACCTGAAATAATTCTCAGCAAGGTACTTTATCTTGTTACTCAGTCATGCATTTGATGTTGTTAAAACTTCTCATCCAATTACCAAGCTCTGAAGGATAAACAGCTGCTGATACTTCCAAAAATTAAATCTCGACTAGTCAATTCTTTACAAATGACACAAAATGCAGTCATTGTGTGGTAAATATTTGTTTAGTATGCCAAAACTTAGGCCAGATAAGGAATTTTCACATAACTGTACCAAATTTTCTACATATGCTTGCCACGTAACTTGTGAGGGGCAAAGAGATTTAAAGAACCGGTAATTAGGTTATTTAACTATCATCCTTATCAGAAGAACAGATCTGAGTGCTCACATTCTGAAGTGTTAACACACTGGAACAAGAACTCCAGAGGTAACAAGAACTGCATATGGCATGAATCAGTAGTCATTACATAAGTAATTGCAGAGTTTCAGGTTTAAGGCAGTTGACATCAAATCAAAAATGAGAATCTACTGGTTTTACACATAAAGCACATGCAGTCTAAGCTGGCTGTAGATCTGTTTGTCTACTACTTGTATTAAGTGTTTCAACATAAAGAAGTGTTATTCATCCTATAGCTGTTTAACTGTAGCACTGTATATTTTGCAAATGGAAAATATAGAACTGCTTATGCTATATAACAATCGTAGTGCATAATGTTAAATTACACATTTAACATGTGCTTTAATTAAATACCCTTTGCAGATCATCAAAAATGAGCAAAAAGTACTTCTGTTTGGGAAAAAAGATGTTTGTTGTTTGCATGGTTTTTTCCCCTGTGCAGCAAAAACAGTAGAAGAAATTGCAATGCCTCTACTACAATGTCTTCAGAATAGATTTTCCTGGAAGACTGAGTCTGAGCCCTGTGCTTTGTAAAAAATCTCAGAGAACATGCATGAAATGGATGGATTTGGTGGTTTCTTTGTCTTTTATAACATTGAATGGGACCTGCTAATGCTTTAAGTTTCAGGCTTTTAAGATCAGTTCATAAATGACTCTAACAGCTAATTAACTAAACCTTTAAGCTCTTGTAGCTGGTTAACTACATATGAAACTGAATGTTCCAAAATGCAGATAATCAAGTAAAATGGTGACAGTGTACAATATAGGAAGTGTTGATATATATGTTGTTATAATGAAATTTCCCTAAGCTTTGAAGAATTATCAGTCTGTAACAAGATTGTTTTGATTTCAAAGAAGTAAGTTGTGCCCATTTCTGTCACTTAGGGAGTCTTGTCACAGGAGTGTAAAGAAATCACTGACACTCATCGCAGGAATGTGTGCAAAATGCTTTATTTCCTTCACTGTTTCACTGTCATCGCTGTATTAGGGTTTAAGTGTATTGCTGTTGGAATCTCTGAATGCCAGTTTGGTTGGAGTCAGGTTGTAAGTTCTGCATTAGACGAACAATAATGTGTTTGTTTTCTTTGTATTCCATAAATGTATAGATCTATACTGGAAATCTTAACCTGTGTTAGAAACTGTACTAACAGTGGCATGTTTCCTGTCTTTCAGGGTTACAATAAGGCAGTGGATTGGTGGGCACTAGGAGTGTTAATCTATGAAATGGCAGCTGGATATCCCCCATTCTTTGCAGATCAGCCCATTCAAATTTACGAGAAGATTGTGTCTGGCAAGGTGAGTTAAGGCTCTGGGTGTTTTCACAAACACAGTTGTTTTTATAGAACCTGTTTTTTGGTGGAGGAGATGCAGAATTCACTGGCCACTCAACAGTGAGCAATTTGAAAAGGACCTAGGAGAAGTTTGTAATGTACTTTTCATAAGTACAGACATTGTTACTTGAAAATCAAAGTTATAAAAATCTGTTCCCTGCCTTCAAATTTAAAATGCAAGTTACTAAATTTACAGACATTGTATCCTTTTATGCTTGGATTAAAGTGATCAAACGACTATTAAGAACTACTTAGCTGTGTGCTCAATTTGCCTAGCTAGTTTCTATAAATTTTTTTTTTTTGCAATTTTTGAGAAGTCCTGAAGAGTTTCCATCATTCCTAGTAGGTGTCTTTACTTCCATGGTTTTATAGCTAGACATGTCTAATGTTGTTTGGCTTTCATTGTTATATAAAAATTTTGAGAAGTGTTCCAATGTTTCCTTTTTATTTTTCATTAATATCTCTTAGTGTGCTGGATAGCACCAAAATGTAGTCATTCTGCTGTTTGCCCTGCCAGCCAGTGTTGATTGTTTGTGCTCACTTAATTTGTTACAGTTGTTCTCTTCCTTGCCCCTACATAGACACATCCTGTGCTGCTTCTCAGGTGCCTCTGTAATTCTAATCAAGGGCAGTACCTCAGTAGGCCTGTGGTGCACTGCACTGAGGTTGATTCCTATTTAATGAAGAAGGTGGTTGGTGGTTGCTCTTTGAAAAGATTTAATGTTGTGGACCTTCAGCTGTGTCCATGAATACATGGGAATTAATTTACAAAGAAATATTTTTAAAGAAATCTTTTTCTTCTAAACTAAAAACAAAATATTGGGCATCTTTTGTAGTTTTATCTAATTGGCTTGACATCTGTAAAAGGTCATCTACCTTTTTTACTGAGTCCATGGATGGACTACAGCAGAAATAGCATTGGTCATCAGCTCTGGAAACTGTAATTCAGTCCTCAGCTAGCAGTTGTTTATAACCTGGAGTCTTGCATTTATTCTACCTCATTTTCTTAGTTCTCTACTTAAAAATTTGAGTTAATATTTCCTTACTTCTCAGTGGTCTAGATATTATAGTCATTAAACCTGTGAATTTCTCATAATCTATAATAGAACCATATTGGTAGGTAAACTGAAGCAGGGTCTTTGACAATTGGACTTCTTGATTTTTTGAAATGTGTTTATGTTAAGTAATTCCATGATCTGTATTTACATCATAACTGATCAGCTCAATATTGGGAGTGTCAAACACTGAGACTCTGAGGATGACAAATGCAGCTTTCTGCCTGTGCTTTTCCCCTTCCTTCTCTCTGCCAACTCAAATGGTGTCAGTAGATCATTTGTTAGAAAAACCCTTTATAATTACATCCCACGAATTATCTTCAAATATCCTTTAGCCAGGTTTGAATGAATTGTAAGTCACTAGTGTGCTGTCTTCAAATAGTGCTGTTATGTAAGACTTCTGATGTTGGTGCATTTAGTTATCAGAAACAGACTGCAGTACAGCACAGAGTTCCAGATTGACTTTTCATATATGATTGCTGAATGTACAGTTATTTCAGAGCATATCTGCATATTTATATGCTGTATATATGCTATATGCTGTGTCTCCTCTGTTTGTATATATAATATAAAAATTTATACCTAGAAAATAGCTGAGAATGTCTTGACATGATGTGTTGTTAAAACACCAAGTTAGACTTAGCTTTTTAGATCACTGTTACATTAAATTAATATCTTGCCCCATAGAAACTTCCAGTTCAAGAAATAGTAGATGGGCAATGTAGTGCTGCTGATAAAGGCCTTGTAAAACAGAAATACATGTGCAACAATAATAATCTCTCTCTTCATGCATTTCTGCTTGATTTGGTTTTAGAAGAAAGATAGAAAATTGCCCCACTGTTTCCCTTTGTGTGAAGTTGTTTCCCTTCACAGGGAAAGAATCCAATTTTTCTCATTTTTTTAAATAATGTGGGTGTATAATTTTAGGTGAGGTTCCCATCACACTTCAGTTCAGACCTAAAGGATCTTCTAAGAAATTTACTCCAGGTAGATTTGACCAAACGATATGGAAATCTCAAGAATGGTGTAAATGACATAAAGAATCACAAGTGGTTTGCAACTACAGATTGGATTGCCATTTATCAGAGAAAGGTAAGACCCTTCCTTATCAAAACTATTACAGGTCTTTAAGGGATTTAAGTAAAATTTCTAATTATTTTGTGTTTAATTTTATTTCCTAGATCTGTGACTGTAAATTGAGAGAGTGTGAAAGCAGTTTAATCTTTTAAGATTCCAAAAGATATGTATTGATTGAATTATGTTTGTTTCTCTGGGTATTTTAGCCTGAACCTCTGTGTACATTCACACTCTCTTTAACACACATGTTGTGTGTTAGTGTATTTCTGGGTTATCTCAGGATGAGGCATCTCCTGCCTCTCTCACTTTTTATTTAACCTCTGCTATAGTGGCATCTATAAATACTCCTCCACAGCAGAAACGAATTTGTTTTCCTTTCCAGCCAGCTCTTAGCACTCAGACTGTGTTTCAGTGTGGAGAAGCTCAGGCTGAGCTAGAGCTTTTCTTTTTTCTCCTAAAGCAACCTGCTCCCTCTGTAAAAAAAGTTAGAGAAAAGTGATAATATTTAAAGAAATTGGTTGGAATTTGAAATGCTAACAGTCTTGACTATAGAGGCATGAACTTGCTGCTGTAACAGCAGTATTTTAAGGGCCGAACCTAAAAACTAACAATAGTTTATAAAAAGAAACTGGTTGTTTGGCTACAAAAACTGACAGTACAGTTGTTGAATTATTCACTAATGTATTCATTACTAGAAGACAGGGTACAATTAATGCATCCTGTATTCCTTGCATTAAGTGTAGATATTTTTAAGAAAATATTCCCCATTGTGGAATTCTAATTATCTGTTCTTCACTTTCTTAATGCCTCTTTGGAAGGCAGATTCACATGCACCAAGATTCATTTGCCAGTACGCTGTTTGGGAACACCCAGGCCCCATAATATTAACAGTGTTTTAATACTGTGCTAAATACTCTTAGCACTGCTAGTGTACTGCTGTAGTGAATTACTTTCACAGAAATAAGAAATATTTTTAAATGTTAAGAAGTAGTAAAGTCAGAATAGCTATTAGTAGATTTAAAGGGTTGTGAAAACTGATACAGAGTAAGTTTGAAGCTTCTAATTATAAAGAATAAATACTGTAATACTGAGGGTCTGAAACAACAGCATGGATTGTAATATCAGTCAAGTAGTCACAGAAATACAGCAATAAACCTTAGGCTTACACTAGTTTTTCACAGTGGCTGTTACCACAGCATGTATTCTCCTGAATAAACGTAGCGTTCCTTGCCAGCTAATGTCATGTCAATGTTTTTGGGGGTTTTTTTGTTTGTTTGTGGTGTTTTGTTTGTTTGGGTTTTTGTGGGTTTTGTTTGGGTTTCTTCTGGGGGGTTGTTGGGTTTTTTTTGGTTTTTTGGTTTTTAATGCTACAGTCATAAGTAAACCAGTCAATTACTTAATAATTTGCATACAGAATCACAAAATATGCTGATTTGGAAGGGTTCTACAAATATCATCCAGTCCAGCTCCCGGCCCTGCACAGGACCCCAGGAGTCACACCATGTGCCAGAGAGCATTGTCCAAACGCTTCTTGGACCTCTCTGGCTGGTGCTGTGACCACTGCCCTGGGGAGCTGTTCCAGTGCCCAAACACCCTCTGGGTGAAGAAACTTCTCCTGATATCCAACCCAAACCTGCCCTGGCTCAGCTCCAGGCCATCCCCTCGGCTCCTGTCACTGTCACTGAGCAGAGATCAGTGCCTGCCCCTCCTCTTCCCCTCAGGAGGAATTGTGACTGCAGTGAGCTCTGCCCTCAGCTCCTCCAGAACAGACCCAGTGCCCTCAGCTGCTCCTCACACGCCTTCCCCCCAAGGCCCTTCACCACCTTTGTTGCCCTCCTTTGGATACTGTAATAGTTTAATGTGTTTCTTATATTGTGGCACCCAAAACTGTCCCCAGCACTCGAGGTGAGGCTGCCCCAGTGCAGCGCAGAGCAGAGCAGGACAGCCCCCTCCCTTGCCCAGCTGGTGATGCTGTGCCTGATGTCCCCAGGACATGGTTGCCCCTGCTGGCTGCCGGGGCACTGCTGGCTCAACTTGCCATCAACCAGGCCCTTCAGCTTCCTTTCAAAGCTGCTCTCCAGCCACTTGTCCCCCAGTCTATCTGTACACCCAGGGTAGCCTCATCCCAGGTGCAGAATCTGGCACTTTCCAATGTTGAACTTCATACACTTGCTGATTGCCCAGTCCTCGAATTTGTCAGAGTCTCTCTGCAGGGCTTCCCTGCCCTCCACAGAGTCAACAGCTCCTTCCAATTTTCTGTCGTCTATGAACTTACTTGTATCCCTTCCTCTCCTGCATCCAAATCTTTTATGAAGATGTTCAAGAGCAGAGGGCCGAGAACTGAGCCCTATAGAACCCCACTAGTGACAGGTCACCAGTCTTATGTCATCCCATTCACTGTAACCTTCTGTGCCCCACCTGTAAGCCAGTTGCTCACCCACTGCATGATGTACCCTCAAGTCTTCCTTTCTTTGTGTTTCCATATATATTAACACACTACCTGATAAGATGATTGTACTTAGGTCCAAAGAGGTATTTCCACTAAAAACCAGTGTTATCCCCTGCAACCTCTTTTTAGCAATTTCCATAGTGAAGATAATAGGAAAAGATCTGATGTGTGTCATTTGAAAGTGTTCTAAAGTTCAAGCAGTAAATGAGATATTTTCCGTGCTCTGAGTTTTGTTGTAAGAGAGTAACTGAAAATCAGTTTAAGAAGACACAGAGACAGAATTCAGATAATGGTAATGTGTGGCTTTGTAGGCTAGGTATGTATACACAGACTGTGTGTTCACTCAGGCTAAATCACTGAAACACATGTCTTGTTTTAAGAATAAAAGGATATGCACGTGACAATTGCATGCACAAATGCACAAGTTACTGTTATTTCTTGGCGGAGTATAATGGTATTGGCCACAGTCTGGAGTTTAATTCTGTTAGTGTGTGCTGTAGCTCTTTAATTTACTGATCTACACATGCAACACACCCCCACTACCAGCAATCTACCTGGGGGCGCAGTGTGGTGTGATCCTCTGCCTCAGCTGGAGCTGTGCTTGCCCTGTTTCATTGTCTCCCCACCATTCTGCCTCTGGCACACTTACTCCTTGGGATGTTTGGGAGAGAGATACTTGTCTGATTACTTTGTGTTTCCAGGTTTAAATTTGCATCACCTGCATAATTTTGTTGTAATTTTGCTTGCCTTACCGAACAATCTTTGAGTGACTCCTTCAAGTCATTGCTTGTGTCTCATTGTGGCCTAGTTTTTAGAAGGCTTTCACTTCTCACTTGGATCCTAGGAGGAACTTCGTAAAAGATGCACAACAAATTCTTTTCCACTTGTATTAGGTTAATTTTTATTTGGAAATAGAAGATTCTTATTAAGTAGGAGGGAGAGGCATTCCAAACTTTCCTAAGATTTTTGTGTAGTGGTGGTGGCAATCAGTGTACTCCATGTCCTGTGCTAATGAGCTGGAAGGAGCAGGATTGCCTCTGCAAGGAGAGGATTAATCTTTGTTTTGAAGTGGAAGTAATTTTTTTAATGATGCCTGTCAGCAAGAGATTAGTCTTTTTCAATTTAGATTCACACCTCTAGGCCTGTACCTTCTAAAGTTCGTTTTGTTTATGTGCCATAACTTAAACCTGTAATACCTCATTTCTTGGCAGGATCTGACAAGTAATGGGAGTATTGCTATGCTCATTATTATGATATTAAATCTATTGGTACTTGGCCAGTAACATTTCATGTGCCTTTTTATGTTTCCTACCAATACAGGTAGAAGCTCCATTCATACCAAAGTGCAGAGGTCCTGGAGATACCAGCAACTTTGATGACTATGAAGAAGAAGATATTCGTGCTTCTCTAACAGAAAAATGTGCAAAAGAATTTGCTGATTTTTAGTAGGAGTAAGAGGACAAGATGACATCAGGGCTCACATTGGGATCTTTGCACTCTGTTAACAGATGAGGTGGAGCTGAGACCATCATATGTCAAAACAGTTACCTAGTTACTTCATTCCACAAAGCTGACTGAGGTCTTTATTGCCATCTTCCATGTGTGCAGTTTGCACCAACCCTTCTAACTAGGCACAATTAAGCAAGCACTGTTTGTGCAGTAACACAGAATAATAGACCACTTTCCTACTTAACTTTGGTTTCTGTCGTTCTTTGTTTCTGTGTATTGTTCATTTTCCCCCTTTGAAATGAAGTAGTTTTTTACCCAAGAATGCTCCATTTTATTTTGAATAATGTATTATTTGTGTGAGTGAAATGGAAGGTGTTGCGGCTAGTGTGATTTAGACTGAAGTGAAAGATAAATGTTGCTTCTAGTCTGTGCCAGCCAATAATTCATGTCTGTCTTGTGTCTGATGCTACAATTTATAATAATTTTTTAGTAGCTCAGACTAAACCTAGCCAACATTTTTAGCATTTTTGAAGGTAGTATTTATCGCCATATAAATGTCTGCTAAATTACCTTAAAAACATTTCTTCCTGGAGGCTGACCAAAATTCAGTAGACTCAATTGGATGGCTTAAGTAGGGGACAGTAGCTAGACCCCCGTGCCTTGGTTTTCTACATCCCTGCAGTTTTCGTCACTGCCTCTTTCCTTTGTATTTCCCACCTAGGCAGTAGGCAAGTTGCCATAACCAGACTGTACCATGGAAAGCTTACAGTCTCATGAGAGGGAGTAATTCCATCTGGTCTGGACTTTGGACCATATTAAACCAAGTCAACTTACCAGCATTTCAGTTGGCAGGTGTGAAATGGCTTGTTTAAGATCAAGAACCCTAAACTCTCAAAGGAAGTTTTGGTCAGTACTGTAGAGAATTCATTTTGATTCACTTTTTCTTCTTCTGTTTTTTCTTATTTTTTTTTAAGTAGCCAATGTTTCGGCTCCCAAAGTATTCCTTGCTTCAAGCCTTTTTTGATTAAAAAAGGCATCCATTAGAATAAAAACCATCATGCCACAGAAAGCAAAATGCGCTCTGCCATTAGCTATGAAAAACAAATGGTTTAGCAAATGCAAAATAATGTTCTAGATGCATCGCTGGATGAACACGGTTATTTTTTGTTAGCTGTTAAGAATAAGAGGTTATTGCCAAGTTTTTATTCTGGTATACTATATTAGTAAACTGAGGATGGAGTACTGCTACAATCATTTTCTTTTTAATTACAGGACTTCATTCATGAAGAAAAGAGATCAAGTTTAAAAACTGCAACAGCTGAGTTTATTTTAGTTGCGTTGTGTCTTTATTTCTAACCTACTTTCTTTCAATCAATCGGAATGTATGGTCACACAGATACAAGTATTTGGGTTTAATTATGTTTTGTATACTCTCACCAACTGACTTAAAAGGTATTGCTACCATGTGCTAGCTTTGGGCACTTTTACACATTTATTTCAATGTTAATAATCAGCGGCTCAGCACTTTTTTCAGGGTTGCTTTTAAACTTATTCATAGTAGTTTTATTTGAACACTTGGTTCTGGCTGTCTCAGTGACCTGTCTTAAAACAGCATATCTAAAAGTTTAAACTAGACTCATGTTTTATGATAAATTTACATGCATACAAGGATGAATTGTTTTTTAAAAAAATGAGCTATATTGATACGTAGCCATTGGATTTGTTTGAATGCCAATGCAAATAAACAGCTGGCATTCCTTCCTTTTAATCTGTACGATGCTCCTAAAAGAAAGGCCTTTGTAGACATTTTGCAAAAGAGTATGAAACATACCACCCAATGTTCTGTCTGTTTAGGTTGTTGAGCATTTTTGCACAACGTCATTAGGAGGCTGACACTGAATGCAGTCTTTGTCCACCCATATTTACATACATGCAAGAAAAGTATAAGATACTTTGCTGTAGCAAATTTTATGTAACAAAGATATATCGTCACATTAATAAATTTAAAGAAATCCTTTGTATGAAAATGTTAAAATCTTTTGTATTTCATTTAGACCAAGGACATGCTGCTGTATGCTAGCTGTATGCGATAAATTCTACAGTAACTTTGTTGTCGTTTATGAACTTTAAAAGATTTTAATAAATGTTGAAGATCACAATTTGATTCTGTTATGATTTTAATTTTTAATCATTACATTTATAGTTCTAGAAAGGTTCAGAGATTTTTCTGTTCTGTAAAATACTGTAATCATTCATCTTGCGTGTACAATAAGACAAAAGTCTAGGAAATTGGTTCTGACATGTCTGTCTGATATCCAGATTAAATTCTACACGGGCATAAGTGGAAAAGTCATCATAATGCCAAGATATTATGCTGTCTTTTAATTTTACGAAAATCCTGTTAGAAAGTAAAACACTTTTCCAATATGGCATAATAGACTTCAGTATGGAAATGAGATTCTATTTTGGAAAAGGAGGGGAAGTGTGCAATTTCCAAGGCATTAGTGAGTACATTTGACAATGTGAGTATTATACAACCCTCTCATTTAAACACAGTAATGAAATATAACTACAGAATATTATGTTACCTGTATTTAATTTGAAAAATCCTTTTCACAATATGGAAAAATTGTATATCTATGACAGTAGAAGCTTGTTAATTTTACACATTTGAGGAATTAAGTGTTGAACTATATGGTATATTTTAATTGTACTCTAGTTGTATGTAACTTTCATTTCCAACATAAAGGATTGTATCTCATTAAGTAAATTGCTTTTTTTATTATCTTGTCAGTTGCATTAAAACCCTTATTTTTAAATCCTTTAAAGTATTTTACTAATTTTTGCAAATAATTAGATGTTTTTAAGTGCTGCAATAGTGTGCAATAGTAAACATTTATATACAGAAGTGCAAATTAAATTATGTACAACACTTGTGCTGCTTCTTTGTGAATCAGAATGTTGTATGATGACAGTTGTTGCACCTCCCCACACGTGAGCAGGGTTTGAGAGCAAGAGGAAGGGGTTGTGAAATCTACTGCACATATGAGTTGGGGCATAGTAAGCTTTACACTAACTAGGGTGTCTGGAGAAGGTGGTATGGAGAACATTAAAGGCACTATGAGAAGTCTTGGACTTCTGAGACAATCAAAAGCAAGCAAGGTGATCATTAGCTTCAGTATTGTTTGTCTTCCTATTATTTTCATTCAAACTCGATGCTTTTTATTGAAGATAATTGCCTGTTTTTAAACTGTCTGCAGATCCCGCTGTACAAACTTTGTGCTGTGTCTCATTGTGCTGTGAAACAACTGATAGAAGTAAAGACTGTTCATGGTCTTGGCATTGTCTGTCTTGAGGCTTTTTCTGCAAGTGGTGTTTGGAGAGGCTCTGGTGCCTGCTCTGTAACGCAGCTCCTCCTCTTCCCACTGTCTGAGCCAAGCTGTGGCCTCTGTGCTTCTGCTGCCGTACGCCTGCACTGCGGTCTTGTGTTCTTGGTTTCCTGGTACTACTGCTACGTCCCATTTTAAAGACCTTTGTACTTTTTCTAAAGCTCAGCTAAAAAACCTTAAAATACTGTCTTCTGCTTTTACTACAGCTCCTAAACAAGAAGCACATGCTGAGCCATAGATTTGAAAGTGTCATTCAAATCTGTTCTGATTTGCTGCATAAGGAGGACCTATCCTAGATCAGAACTGAAGAACCGTTCCATAAGAAACCGGTAAAAAAACAATTCCCTTCTCCAGCTGAGGTGCATATAGCTGATCTGGATCTGTTTGATGGTATTAAAAAAGGGAGAGTTTGACCACCACAGTTTTACAAGTGTGGGTCTTGCATACATTTTAAAAATATTTTCATGGAAAGCTTGAGGTATTGACTGATTAAGGTTCTTTAACAGAAAGGTAAAAATACAAGCACCTAACTTCAAGCTGGGCAGTAAAAGGGTTAGAACTCCACAAGGATGTTTAAATGCCTTCTAGATAGTGTTTGTCATCTTACACAGGCATTATTTGAAGTGTTGGATTTTTTTAGAAGTATTAGATGGGTACCTATAGGCAAGACAGGATCTCAAGATATCTTCCCTTTCTAACTTCTGAATTTGATGATGAATAAAAGTATGAATTAAATCTGAGATCTAGTCACATTTTTATCTTTTTTTGTTGTTTGGATTTGGGTAGGGGTATCGTATGACAAAAAGGGATGCCTGAAGAAAACTTGCAATTATTGAAAATGTATTTTATTCTTACAGTTGACTACTACAAAAAGTGTAATCCCTTGGTGGGATAAAAACAGCTTGAGGTTTCTATGGCATCATTGGGGTCAATTCCCAACAGTGTTTCAAAGCCAGTAAAAATTCTTTCAGAATTCTTACAGCTTCATTGTGCTGTTCCCTCCCTTGGAGGGTCAAGTACAAATGTCTTTGCAAAAACATATTTCTAAGAATTGTGTATGTGTGGCTCTTTGCTTTGAAGCTTTAAAGAAACACCGTTGTGTTCATTGACATGAGCTACTGGCCAGTGAAGCATGAATGGAAGAGCCAGTGACAAACTTGCACATTTCTCACTGCTGCTCAGCTTACAGATCTAGATTGTGTTGGATCACACAGTGACAATTTAATGTCTGGTGGCAAGGCTGCAGCACAAAAACTCTTCAGGATGAAAGGTTGTTGGAGTTTGAGGAGGGAGGTCAGTGATCTGTTCCATCTGTATGCAACCACGGTAACAGGTGTTTTTCTTTGCTGCGAGGTTGTTATCAGAGACTTCTTACTTTGCCTTTGCTTCCAAGGTGCTGTGGAAGATTAGAGAGGACACAGCTGTAGCAATGTTGACACAAATGAAGCAATGTCTCAGCAGCCTGGCAAGCAGTGTGGTACATTCTGAGTGTGTTCAGTAAGTTCCAGGAAAAATTACTGCTGACTATGGCAACAAGAGAAAATTGGAGTGCTGGAAAGGCTTGGTTAACTGAAATTCTTCCCCCACCAAGGTACTTTGATTCAATTGAGGAAAAAAAATCATCCAAGACCTCACTTAGATTTAGTGGTGTATTAATGCTTTGGTCTACACAGCAGTATCACAATACCAGAAGTATTGCTCTTTACTTTGTGTCTACATTGCTACTTTGAATGTGTATGTAGTTATCTAAATAACAGTTCAACAAAATGAATGCTTGATTGGGATGTCCTTTCACTTTCTCCTGTCTTTGCCATCATCCCACTTGATGTTTGCATGAACTGGGGCTCTGAGTGTCAGGACTCTGTTAATGATAGGTAACACCTTGGATAAGTAAAACACGATTCACCTATCTCACAGGTATGTTAATTCAGGATAAGCAACCAGTATGTAATAATCTGATAAATGCCCAGAGTTTATAAAGTATCTGTTTTCAACTGCCTAAAAAAAGGCAGTGTGTCCTCAGTTAATACATAGTCTTTATTTCCCTTTTTCTCTGGCCGTATGCATTGGGAAGTGTGCATCTGGCAGGCTTGCTTACCAGTGGGAGAAACTAAGAGAGGAACTGAGCAGGCAGCCTTAGTAAGAACATCCCATTGTAGCAGAAGCAGGATCACAGTAGCAGAACATGTGATGTAATGTGCATGTTGTGGTACAGTCTGTTACTGCAAGCACATGAATTCATTTCCAGAGTGGTTCTTCTTCCACAGAGATATCCGCTCTGTGTTTAGGACATAACCCAGGGCCTTGGCTTCAGGAGGACATTATTCCAGAGAGCCACCTCCCAAGGCTACAGCACCCATAGCTCGTGGATTCTGGAAAGGAATTTCAGAGCAGGACTGAGTTTGCTGCAAGGGATGTTTCCTGCCAAGTGAAGTATTGCAGGGAATGCTGGGAGGAAAATAACTCCCTAAAGTCTCATAAACTTATTTGGACTTTTTTAAAGCTCCTCAAGGAAACTTGAAATATCAGCACAAATGCTTTTTCACTTGGGATTTGTACAACAAAAAAAAACTCTGCTTTAGGGCATACCTAGTATTATGTCTGAAGTTATTAAACTGGTCTTAATTCTGCTACTACATATTGACTAACAGAACTCTAGTCTGACTTTTCTTGAACTTTTTTTATGTTCGAGGTTACTGCAAAATCCTGTAAACTAAAATCATGAAAGTAGATGATCTTTAAGGTCCCTTCCAATCAAAAGTGTTCTATGATTGCACCTTCAGGAGCTCTCCAAAAACAACTGCTCTAGTTACATGTATTTGCCAGTAGATGTCACATTTACATGGTGTGGAATGCTGTGTAAGAAATGTCAGGTGCAGAGCACAGTAAGAACAAGAGACTTGGAAAATATTTAAGAGCAGTAGGGAATGTAAAATTTACATTGTACGAGTCACATAATATGTCAGGTAATAATACATGCAATACCAACCATGAGTATTTGTTCTTTGTGTATTAGTAGATTTTGCCTTTAATCCTTTTTGAGTTAATAGTTGCAATATTTTTTACTGTTACGCATATCAGCATGAGCAAAAAACGAGGTTTCAATTTGAACAAAAGCATTTTTTTGTAATATGTATTTTTGCATAGACGATATGAAAATTTCACTAAAAATCCCTGATTGATAGTTCCTATTTTCATTTGAAGCTAGAACCAGAGGGGAGTGTCTGTACTAATAGCCTTCAATCACATTTCTATTTTATGTGCAATTGAAAGTTCAGAAGCACACTGTTTTTAACCAAAGATCGTCACCAATAAAAATTGAAAACTGTTCCTAAGCTGATTTGTTAAGTGAATAGTAATATAGTAGAGTGGATATAAAATTTTGAGTTGGATGCTAATCAAATTTAGATATATCTCTGCTAATTATGTTTACAGGCAAAAGAACAACTGTTCATATTTTTCTGAATTATGTGATCACCAGAGCAGTTGGAAAACAAGTTACAGCAAGTGTGCTCTTGAGAGCGCCCGTGATCAGAGCCTCATCAACCCATTTAAGAGTTGAGTAAGTTTTTAAATTATCAGTTTAACTGTTATAAACCTAATGCAGAACTGTTGAATGTCATTTCTGCTCATGTTCAGATGCATCTGGGTTTGGTTTATATCAAAGGGGAGAGTAGAGGGGGAAACAGGGTCATCCAATGTGTGACTGGAACATTTGCCCCCCTGTAACAGCAGTTCCTTTCTTACAGTCTATTTTGGCAACCACTGTCCGCCACATCAATGTGTGCGTGCTTTGAGCTTGCATATTGATATACAAATCATAGGGATGTCATTTCTTCTGGTGTGCACATAGTTCAGTGCCTAAGAGCAGACAGAGCATCTGTAAGATCCCCCAACAGAACCAGTAACTGAGAGCTGCAGAAAATGCCCTTCCCTGGGTCTGGGGTGGTTTCAGAGGGCTGAGGAGCAGCATCCCCCAAAGCTGAGCAAAGAATGAAATGCCAGACTCTGGTCTTCTACACCTGGCACCACTTCTGGCAGCTACACCAAAATAACATGGAGAGAAGATACTAGTATTTACTGAGACATGGTTGCTTTACAAATCCTAAAAATCTGGATAATTCTGACAGTCAGGTTCTTCACTCTTGGGAAAAAAGCTTCCCAGCAAAGTGGGGGAAAAAAAACTAGCACTAATTTTGCAGTGTACTGTTTGAAATATAGCTGAGATTTCTGCTTGTGTTTTGTTGACACATTTCTGTCTGTAACTGTTTTTCTGAGTGCATCACCATGTTGTGCTTTTTCATTTGCCTCGCTTCCTACAACCAAGTGCTACATTTTAGATTTCCCAGAGAGGTAGTAGCTATTTCACTGAGATGTCTGAGCCATGTTTATATAAAATGTTTTTATCAGGCTGGATTCCCTTTAACAGTGTTGGTATTTCATATGAATACTTTTTATAAGCTTCTTGCTACATTATTACAAGCTGGGCAAATATGTGGCAGGTATTAGTGCTAGTATGGGCACAATGAGCTGTATTTTATACAATGATTTTTAATATTAAGTATAAGCTTTAAAATAACAAAGGTTTAAGTTTAGACAGACGCTTTATTAGATATGAGCAACTACCACAATAAGGAGTTGCACAACGAAATAAGTAGGGCAGGAAATTCTCAGTGAAGTGGATATAATTCAGGTGCAGGAAGATTTATTTAAGCAATTCAGTCTTGGAAAAAAGAGGCAGCAAAAGCATAAAGGTATCACTGGCCTTGCATTGTAGTCAACTGCTGCACATGTTCATTTTTAGGCCGGTATGAAGAGGGTACAACTCTAGTCATCTTACTGGAGATTCATATGATTATAAGGTCAGGTAATGCATATTGTATCAAAGGTACCTTAGGATACTAAAGCCAAAGTTTTAGGGCCTCCCCACCAGGACAAAAGCGGGACCTTTGCCCCTCTGCCTGGCCAGTGAGTCTGAGCAGTGCTGCTCCCCTCAGACTGGCAGCCAGGAGCTGACACCGATCCAGCGCTGGGCACCTGCAGAGCTCTCAGCCTGACAGCCAGAGCTTTCACAAAAGGTTGTGCACATCTACAGACCCTGTTCTTTACCTCGTGAGAGTGAGCCCAGGGAGCTGTATGGAAGGTAAACTGAGGCCAAGTGGCTGCTGTGCTCTGATTTTGTGTTTCACACACACTGCAACGTAACTGCCTCGAAAATGAATGCCAGGCTGGTGCTGGTCACACTGCTGCACTCTGGCCATGGGTTCTCTGCCTCCCTTCCCTCCTCACTTGCTTAACACCATTGGGAGCTTTAGGCTTTTGTCTAGGCTTTATGCAGAACTTCAGAGCAATATGACAATACCCAGCCATGCAGAACACCCTGGCAGGTCAGAAGGGGACTGTGAAGAAGACACAGCATGGTTTTTAGAGGACCTTCCTGGCCAAGACAGGAATTGAAGACAGGCACTTCATTGCTGGACTCTGTGGGCTGGGAACTGTCTCTCCTTCCTCTGTGGAGTGCTGAAGAAAGGAAGGGAGAGCAGCACAACAGGTATTAAGCTGTTGATACTGTGGAGAAAGGTAAGTGGCAAAATTCCATTCAAGCAAACTAAAAATACTATGAACAGGGGTGGAAAAGACCTTAAGTGAGGAAAGACGGTTTTCTGAGAGCAAAGTGCTGAAAAGGTGCAACTGGACCAGTAACAGGGATTTTTCCTCTTTCTGAGTTGCCAGGAACTGTGGAAAAGACCCTTAGTTACTTATCAGTGCAAGGATGTCTCAAATCATCAGTACCATACAGGTGTGATAAATGTGTAGTGTGGAGTAAGGGGCCATTCAGAGCAGACTGGAAAGGGAGAAAGTACTGCTGAGACCTTACTGCAGCCCAGGGAGCAGCTCCAAATATCCCCTCCTGGAAGATGAATGTACAGAAAGGAGAAAGGGGAACAAGATCAGAAAATGCAAACCACAAAAGGGCTGTGGTCATTCAGATGGCTGAGTCTATGTAAGAATGTAAATACCAGAGAAACAGAGAAGTCAAATATTACACTAAACAATATTAAACTAAAGATTATTACTACAGGAACAAACAGGCATGAACTGTTTATGTACTTTTCAAGTTGTAGATTAAAATTTCTGAATCCCCAGCAAAGAGGAGCTGGACAGAGCCTTTCTGCGGGGCAGAGTGGGCTGGGATTGCTCATGGACCCCAAGCCAGTGCTGGGTGTGAATGGGCTTTGTGTGAGGGCTTGGCTGTGATGCCAGGAGATCAAACCCCATGGCCTGCACGGTCCCTGTTCAGTCCTACTGCTAGGAGGAAAATGATAAAAAAGGGATTTTTAGACTGTTGTTAGTAGTTGACTGGATATAGCAATACATTTATTCAGTTTGCTGGGCAAGCTGGTGTCTTACACCCATACCACTTTCACACTCTTGAAAAAAGTTACTTAGAAACAGTTTGTGCCCCCATTGGACTCCCGTGCTGCCAGTGCTGTGCATTACAGGGACTCGATGATTTTTTGGCCGCCAGCCACATCTGGATGAAATCTCTTTGGTTTACTTTCTTCCTCACAATGAACAGCAGGAACCACAAACGATCGCGGCCAGCCCCGAAATGTCTCCCTGAAAACCCAGAGGAGAAGCAAGCACCTTCCAGCGTTTGTTCCACGGGGCGGTTCAGGCACCGGCGGCACCAGCAGCTCCCAGAGCCGCTCCCGCCGGGGCCGTGAGGGGAAGGCGCGCCCGGGGCGGCCCCCGCGGGACTACAACTCCCAGCAGCCCCCGCGGCGCCGGGCGGCTCGCGGCCTGCGTGGCGGCTCCTGTTGAGGGCACTGCGCTTTCCTTCGGGCCCCGAGGGCTCTGAAACATTCGGTCATTGTTGGCAAAGAAATACTTGTTTTACACAGGGCTAGATCCGTTCTACTCTGCATAATGCCACCTTATTGGGAGGGGCTTCCCTCAGTGTGAAACCACCCAGGTCCTGTGTTATTTCCTCGCTCATGCGTTTAACCGTGGTTTTTTACCCAGGGCACTGGAATAAAGAAGGTTCAAAGGGCTTTATTTAGCCCTGGGGAGCTGAAATTCAGTACCTTCTGCACAGCTAACAGGGTGCTACGCTCTCCTTTGCCACATGCGCCGTGCATTTTGTCTTCTACACTTTAACTGCCAGGGACAAAACAAAAGAATGGCTTTGCAGTAGGAAACTGGCATTTTCCAATACCCAGAAAACAGGGTCCGCTGGTGTCTGACACCTGCACTGACCTCTGTGTGTTTCCCCTCATGTGATAGCAGAAGTTCAGACACACACAGGACAGACCCCTTGACCTGGATCTACCAACCCTGTCTTACTCGGTTCCCTGCATGGCTTGGAAACTTTTTCTTTTGGCCAGAAGTGGGATGCAAATAGTCAAACAAAAGGCTAATTCACGTTTCTGCTTTATCTCCCTCCAGATGTAATTTCATTATAATTAAATTACCTTACCCCAATGAATGAAAATACAAGCCACAGATCATATTCCATACTGAATTTTTCCACAACCCATTTCCTTAAAATTCCTCTCTTTGCTGTTCAAGGTCCTCTAGAAGGCATGCAGGCACTGTGTGAGCCTCACTTTGAATACTCAAAGGATTAAGTAAAGAAAATGGTGAAAGGGAGAGTGTGAGTAAAATAGCTCGTTTATATTTGTATCCTCAAATGTCAGTTCATTACCAAAGTTAGAAACCAGCTGATGCAGAAAACTCATTATGGCTTCATTTAGAATGTTTATTTCTTTAGAGACAGAGAAGAATTGCCTTGCTTGGCTCACTTGTCCAATACAAATATGCCACATTTTACACTACACTTTGGGGTGGAAGTAAAGAGGGTTTTGTTCAGGGCACAGTACACTTAATCCTCTATTTATTTTGTTTATCTGCATTTATTTAAATGCCAAAGCATCTCAGTGCTTCTGTCGATATTTGAGTGCCGTTACTTGCAAAGCTCCTGCAAGCTCTGGTGATTTATCTGACAGCACATAAGTAAGACAAAACGAAGTGTTTTGGGAACTCATGTCCACAGTCCTTTACGCAAAAGTCCATTTTTCTGGTAATTTTAGTGCTTGTAACTTGTGTCCAGTTAGCAGTTAGGTGACCTGGATCTCCGTGCTAGCCAGGGTGCAGTAAGCTTTGTCTGGGAGTGAGACAGATGCAAAGTGCCAGGGACAGCCCCATGTGCCCACTCTGGTGGCCAAGCAGGCTCTGTCTGTCCGTGCCAGCTGGGCACTCGTGTCAGAGCTCTGTGGAAATCAGGCTGGAGTCACCAGCAGGTTCTGTGCCAATCCCCAGGTAATTTGTAATGTCCCCCTTGCCTTGCAGCAAACAGCAGGAGCGTAATTTGAGTGGCTTGACTCAGAAGGAAATTTTTCAAGTAAAACATCCCACAAATTTGAAGTAACCCAGCCTGTTAAAGGTAATCAAAGGTCACAGCATCTGAGTAGTGGCTGGGATGCAGCCCTGGCTACATAGCCCATGTGTGAGGAAAGCAGGGTGTGTTGATAGTCCTTGCTTGGTTTCCCTTGCACTGACAGTGCATCTAGGTAATGCCTATATGCCATTAGAAAATATCAGCAATCAAAGAAATAATGAAGAGATTAAAAAATAGTGTAAAAAGAAAAAATAAAAATGGTTGCCAGAAAAATTTGACAACTTTTGTATTAAACTCTGTGGGTGAGATTTTATTGCCAGTGGGAAACTTAGTCATTTGTAAGCTCTTTGAGTTGATTCTTTCTGTACAGTAAATCCCGTGGGTATGGTCTCCATCTAAAATAAAGTCTGGAGTGTAGACGAGTAAGATGTGCAGACTCGGAGCCTCCATCTCCCCTTTCCCC
The DNA here is from genome assembly GCA_013396995.1 of Dicaeum eximium. NCBI lineage: Eukaryota > Metazoa > Chordata > Aves > Passeriformes > Dicaeidae > Dicaeum > Dicaeum eximium. The sequence continues at coordinate 1,471,384 of VWZP01005025.1, forward strand.
AGTGCCGGCGGTGGCACGGTGGGGGTGACTCGGCTGTGCTGTCCTTGGTCACTCCTCTTTCCCATCACCCCGAGCTTGCAGTTGCACGAGTTCCACAGAAAGCCAAGTGTCTGCTACTCACATACGTATTGACGAACTCATTCTAGGAATGAATTTTTGTAACTTTATCAATTTGCCAACATCTGACGACTCCTATCTCCACCTAGTATAAAATTTCCTCGGCTTGGTACTGCATCCTTCAACAATTAGGGACGGGTTTCCTTTCCGTAACCTGTTACACCCCGCTTGTTAGGAGGAGCAGAAATGTCCACAAGGAGGCCCCAAGAACCTCGAGTCATGAACCGAGCCCCGAGTGCTGCTCTCCGGCCGTGTGCCGCCGCCAGGTCCGCGCCCGCCCCGCTGCCCCCCGCAGGTAAGCGCAGTCGGGGTAAGCGNNNGAAGCGGCTCGGCGGAGGCCCCCCTGCCGCCCCCGGCCCCGCTGCCGTCCCCGGCCCGACGCCCCCCGGGTGCCCTCCCGCGCCGGGCGGGGCCGGGTGCGGCCGGGGGTCCCGCGGCGCGGCGCCTTTAACGCGGCGGCCATGACGCGGGCGGTCCGTGTGTGGCGGGCGCGTCACGGGGCCGGGCGGGGCCGCTCCCGGTGTCACTCGGAGCCGCCGCGGAGCGCCCGCTGCCGCCGGGGGGCGGGGGCCGCGGGCTCCGCCGCTCCGCAGCAGCCGGTAGCCATGCGCCGGTTTAGTTGCTCGTAGGTAGGTTTTTCTGCCTTGCTTCCCTCGGCCCCAGCCAGAACTGACAATGTGGTGCAGCGCGAGCGGGCTCGGGGGTGCCCGTGAGATGCTGAACGCGTGTCACAGCCCCGGCAGCCCCCGCCGCCCGGGCCCGGGGGCTCCGCGGGAGGTGCCCGCCCCGAGCCCGGGGGCTCCGGGCCGTGCGCGGCCGCGGCGCGGGGCGTTCCGCAGGTAGGCTGGTGCGGGTGTCGTCTGCAGTCACCTCAGGTGAACCGAGAAGTGATTTCAGGGAATGCGTGGAGTTGTTTGGTCAGCGGTGCAGGAAGAAGCATCTTTTCGATTAGTTTGTTACTGTTTTCGTGGTGCTTTACATGCTTCTACGTGTATAATAAAGGGTCTTCTTTTAAATTTTTTTTTTCCACAGCAATATTAATTGCTATTCTCTATTTTTGCAAAGTTTTAGCTGAAGAGCGTGCTTTCCCTATTCTGTATTTCCCAGAGCTTTGAGACATTTCACTGGCATCCATTAATGCTACAGCAAGAACATCCTGAGTCCTTGGTCCGTTCTCTGGTGCTCTCTGAAATAGAAATGGCTTACTTAAGAACAGAGAGGAAAGGCTTGGGTTATTTCTGCATGTTCCGTGGAGTGATGGAAAAAGCTATGTGGTGCAAGTACTCCAGCGTGCTGCAAGGAAGGAAACAAACTGGATTTTTCTCCTGTGTCCTTCATGTGCTCCTTTCCTTTTTGGAGTTCAGTCTAGCGTATCTATAGAAGAAGCTGCTCTAGTGCAGGAAGGGAGGTCTTATGGATAGCATACTGATTTAGGCCTCAGGAGTTTGGGGCTCAATTAGTAACTGCTTACCAGCTTGACTTGCACAATGGGCATAAGTGACATGCTCATCTGTATCCAAGTCCACATTTGTAAAACAAGGCTATGGATTTCCAAACCTTTCTAGAGATCTTCCATCTGTTTGGATCCTCTGTATCACAGGATGACTGAAGGCCTATCAAGCTCTCTTGATAGACAGCTATATATTGCAGGTCAATCTCCATGTATATGAATACATACAGTTTGATCAAAATTTTAACACTTGTGGAAAGGATTAAATGTTAGTATTACTTTCCTTGATTTTCAGGCAAGAGTTATTTCTTGTGTTTGAAGCACAGGTCAGCTTTATTTTCTAGTTCATTAGCTACTATCAGCTTTGCCTGGCTTCCAAGGAAATCAGTCTTTGACAGCCCTGTTGCTCTCAAGTGGAAACATGCATGTGTCCCTCTAGAATGCTTGTTTCTGTTACATTACGCTGCTCTGGTCCTACTAACCAGTTATTAAACACAGCTCTTTTTTTCCTCCCTATTGATTAGTTGCTGAAGTAAAACTTCTATCCTCCCCATGCTAACTGTTGACATGGAAAACAACGAAAATGGCTCTCTGGATGTCAAAAAGTAAGTGTTCCTTTTATGTAAACAGCACATGGACTTTGAATGTAGTTTTCCTTTGAAGTAATGTGGTTGGCAATAGTGGCCATCTCCATCTTTGCTCATTTCAAGCCCTCCCTGTTCTTAATTACTTCTGTTGTATTTCAGCTTTGAAATAGAATAGTCCAGGGCACTCAGCTGATTAAAAATGATATGTGGTAGGACTGTATAGCAATGAAGAGATGTAGAAGCTAGTAACTTAAGTTAGGAGTATGTTTTTTCTTTTCCTCTCAACCAGAGACTAAAGCAAGTGGTAGCACTGTAGCCAATATTGTGCCTCTGTTCACCTGTCTGTTAGTGGCTTTTGCAGAACCAGTGCCTAATGAGAAAAGTGTCCTGTGTGGAAGTTACCTCTCTGTGCCCTTCTCTGCTGACAGGCTGAGAAGTAGGAGCAGCATATCACTTAGGTGTCAGTTCCCTTCTGAAACAGATACTTTCAGCTGTTTATTGGAGAGACCTGAAGTTTCTGGGGTTTTATTTCAGACCTAGAGTGGGAATAAGGCAGAGACATGGTATGTACTGCTGTACAGCTTTCTTTTGTGTGGTAGACTACAGGCAAAGGCATAGGAACTTTTTTGTAAGCATTTACTTAAGGTCAGAAATTCTTTAATTAGGACTAGCAATTCTGAATGACATTATGGTCTGAGAAGTGAAGTTCTCTGTGGAAAAACCTGGCCTTGCTGCTTTAGGGTTACAGAAGCCACGGTGAGAGAGATGTACACAAATGTATAGATATTAAAAGAAAAAAAAAAAGACCATAAGGAAAGGTAATAGAGTAAGCTCTTAGTCTGTCAAGCTGCAACACTTTGTGCAGCTGCATCTCTACACCTCATTATTCTCTTTCAGATCTCTTACATAAGCTGTCCAAGAAAACCTGACAATGCGTAGGCTACCAGGCACTAGAGTAAGGTAAATAATAATGGTCACTTCAGGCTACTGATAAAACACCTGGTTATGAAAAGCAGCAAAAGATCTGATGGCAGCCATTAAAATCAGCATCCTCCCCCTTCACTTGAGATGCTGGCTACACCACACCAGTATAAAGAGCATTTTCCTATTCAGTGACTATGAATAATTATCGTGTGTCCCTCAAAAACCACCTTCCCTTTGACAATCTGGTTTCTACAATGGGCACTCTGGGGTGGGAGGAGAAAGGAGGCAGTCAAAGCAGGGACAGTTTACATTTAATCATTTTCCCCAAGCTTGGGTGATAAAGACTCGACTACTGATTGCTAAGGTGGCTTTTTAGAGTGGATGGGAATTGTATTTAAACGGTGAGGCTGGAGTTTCTAGATGAATGTATATTGTATGTATGTGGGCATATCTACAAAGCAAGTATTTGACACTTTCTTGAAGTGCTTATAAATAGCTTGGATAAAATATGTTTGTTCTCAGCTATATCCTTTCAGACCTTGCTGCTTCTGCCACATGATGGCAATAAAGGCACAGGGACTGTGGTGAAAAACAGGCAAGCCTAATTCTTATTCATTTTCAGTGCATCTAGTATTTCGTTTTAAAGCCTCAAATGCCAGTCCTCGTAAGATTTTAAAGCGTCCAGGATGTCAGGCATAAGCCAGTGTGTGGCTAAGCCATGGATGTTATATATTCCCTTGTCTTGACTAAAGAATAGAGCCATGTCAGCAGCAGTGTGAGGAGGAGACTAACAAAGTCTACAAGCAAAATGAGCATCTGTGTTGGTAGATGGGTTAAAATCCAGCCAGCCTCCAGCAGTCTGCCACATGCCTTCCAGTCTTCTGCAGCTGTAGCTGGGGAAATTGGCTCCACTTGAGGTCCAGCATGATGCTATTCCTTGAGGCAGGAACTTGCAATTAATTCCTATGATTAATTAATGACTGAAGTAGAGCCCCTGAAGTCATTGCAGTTGAGTCCTGGATGGGTCTGGACCTGGACTAATCTGTAGTTCCCTAGTCATAAAAGAAGAGCTACATAAAAAACTAAAGCACCTGGGCTGAGATAAAAAATTGTGGAAGGAGGGTTTGGGGCCATATTTAATTTGAAATGAAAGTGTTTTGAGAAGTAAGCCAATTACAGTTAGGTGATATTTTTACAGACTGAAGCTTTTATTTGCTGTTTAGGAAGGGTTAAATTCAGTATGTTTTTTTTTTAACTAGTGGTTGGCATTTTGTTTATTTATTTTTTACTAGAAAATGAGTAATTGAAAGTGACAGTCTGTGTCTTAAGGAAAATGCAAAGATTTAAATAAAATTCCTCAAATGCTGCTTTTATAAATACGTGCAGATTTTGTGTGGCAGGTTTCACATTTTACTTCTTATACCTCAGAATGTGCACAACACCAAGAAATCTTATTTGAAAGGAATTCTTTGATTTAAAAAATACACAGGAAAAAAGTGCAGCTCTGATAAGGCCAGATAAATCTCATTTTTAATTTTGCTGAGTATTGCTTTCTATGTAATCACAATCAGTGAAGCAATTCATGAAGTAAGTCATTATGTGATGAGCAAAAGTAAGAAACTGCATTTCTCATTGCTCAGAAGTCTGTGATAAATTAAAGAAACTGCTTTTAGAAGGCCCAGTATAACAGAGGCTGCAGATGATCCCTGTGGCCAGATTTTTTTGCCATATTAAGAGACACATTTCAAGAGTTTGGGGACGTGCAAAAATCATTGTTTTCATTAGTCCTCCTTCCCAGGACTCAGATAGTTGTAGAAATAAGAATGCTGTAGAAACAGCGATGGGAGGCACTCTATGTATAGATTCCATTTGACTGCTTTGAAAAATGGTCAGCCCTTGATTTGCTCCATTATTTTGCTGAAAAGCATACAAGTCCAGGCAAGGCAGAGATGGTGACAGCTGGAAAAGAAAAAATTGAAGGACAGAACAAAAATATTGTCAGGAGAGTATAATCTGTGTTTCTTTCCCAGCTGGTGCTGTTGAAATCAAAGTCCTGCCTCTAAGCTTCAGACCAGAAAATGGACAGGATTCTGACACCTGTCCTAATCTGTATATTTTCAATATTGCTTCATTAGCATTATGGTTAAGCAAGTATAAAGATGGAAAATGTTTGGCATGAACTTCAGGGCTTCTGGTTGGGGAAAGATGTTAAAGAAGCTCTTTGATATCTTGCCCTTCATCCTCATAAATTGCAGTAGAAAACGCTGTCAAGTTCACTATGTGTCTTTTTTTACCAAAAATTTTCAGATACACCAAGGTTATCTTTGTGATACGGTGAGTTTGAGAAAAAGAAACGCAGGATAAGGATAGTATTATGAATGTTTTGTTGTTTTTGCTACTGTGGAAAGCAATTGCCTGAGGGTAATCACAGAAGGAATTAATTCTGATTGTGTTTAACAGATGTTTTCTCAGATGCACGGCTATTTAAAATGTCCATAGATTTGTCCAAAGATGAGTCTGACAACAGTTTTGGGAAATTTTCTATATTGAGAATTAGTGCAATCATTTGGTGCCTCTTTTCTGTTTTGGGGAGTTCTGTTTGTTTGTAATTTATTTGTTGTTGTTTTGCAAGGTAAAGATGGCTACCAGTAATTTCTATCCATGTTACAAGGACAGTGTCATCTGTGTAAAGAATAATCCACTTAAAATTCTTTAAGTACTTGGTAGCTGAAAGCAAGCTGCAGGCTTCAAAGGCAGGAATTTGGAAGCCCAGTTATGGCAGTTTTCATTCTCCAGCAGCAAAGACAGCACACTTGTAGGAAGATCTGAACTGATTACCTTTGGCTGATGTAAAGATTCATATACTTTCTTCTTTTCTGAAAGAAGAGGTGTCTCAGTTTTCCTCAGCATCAGGTCATTGGAATGTAAAAGAACAGGAGTGACTGTTCTGTGTTGGAGTGGGGGAGATGCATCAAAGAACACTTTTCCTGGAGAAACGAGGAAGGAGTGGGATGTACATGAGGCATGCATAAAGCAGAGCAGATGTTCTTCACACCTTTAGTGATTACTTGTCTGCATTTGCACTTTGCAGTTCACTAGAGAATGGGAGACCTCTGGATCCTGCTGACTGGGCTGTTACCGATGTTGTGAATTATTTCAGAACAGCTGGATTTGAAGAGCAAGCCAGTGCTTTTCAGGAACAGGTAAATCTGTTAGTAAAAGCCTTTTGACTGTCACCAGTTCCTCACATTGCACATTTTTGATGTGGGCCTGGTTATATACTGTAAAATGGGAGAGAAAATCCCACATTAATGGTGAGATTTGAGTCTTTTACTGGGTGACAATGCATGGGACTGTGATCTCTGAGTAATAATATTGTTCTGCAAGCTGTGGATAATGAGGTGGAGTTTAAGATAGTATTCAGAAAGGTGAGAAATCTAAACAAATTTTCTGGCTTGAACTCAGTCTCCTTATAGAACCCACTCAGTTTCACTGTCTTGTTATTTAAAATGTGGATGGTGTTTAAAATGTGAATTCCCTTCTTAGTGTATTGTGTAAGTACAGTAATGAGTATTTATAAAACGATGGCGGGGCTTCTAATCAACAATGTGAGTTTGAAGGCAAAGGGTGAAAAAGGACTGCTGTGTTGCATTGAACTTGGCAGTAGAAATAAATATGGAAATGACAAGTTGGCACTAAGCTGGCAGAGGAGCAGCATGTGAGTAGGACTCAGTCTGAGAAACAGATTGGGTCTTTGTTTCTGGGCCTTGTAACTGCTGATATTAATGGAAGGCTTCTTTTGGTAGATCAGATCAGCAAAGAGCTTAACAGTCAGGTCACCCATTGTAACTCACCTGCCAGCAGCTGGAAAAGGTGTGTTAGTGGGGCAGAATTGGGGAGTCAGCTTCCCTGGCCTACAGCCCACCTGTTCCATAGAGAAGCAATTTACATCAGATTGGCAGTTCAACACCCCCCTAGATAAGTCTGTAGGCTTGTGTGTGACTACCAGGAAATTAGTCACCCACACTTGTAATTAGTTATCAAAATAGATGGCTTGACCTTCCAAGGTACTGAGCTGGTGCAAGTTATTGGCAGCTTTGCAGGGAGGCTGTACACTGGACATGAAATAACATCATGGTTGGTCAGGTTAATGTTGCTGACCTTCAGCACCGTGTCTGTGAAATCCGATCTTTTTGTAACTGATGCGTATAACAAAGTATCTAAATTTAGTTCTTTGTTCTTGAGGGTAAAAAGCCTGGTGTTGGTGATTCTCCGGCATGTTGCAGAGAGAGATTCTTTCTGCAGCTGATACTCATTTTTCAGAATTTGAAGATGAGTGAACAGGCTAAAAAGGAAAATGTTTGAGTGTTGTCCATTCCCTAATACCAGCATCCATGTCACAACAGCCCTGGAAATGAGGCTTAAAAAAACTACATAGGCAAAGTAATTGTGGCCTCTGGGAGTCTTTTCCTTATACTGACAGATACCTCTGACTTCCATCAAATATCTTGACCTGTTTGCCTCCAGCAGGTTTGTCAATAATACTGCAGTAATTACTACTGATTTTGCAGCAGAAAGGTCAGGCTAATTTATGAGTTTTGGTAAATCAGTTTGCAACAGCCTTATAGAAAGCAGCGTAGAAGGAGAGTGTAGAGGCTTTATTAGTATTCTGCAATGAGGATAAGTGATTTCAGTAGGGTAACTGAGGACTCTGCTAGGACAGCCATGTGCAGAAATGTGGCTGTGATTCCACTGCCAACTTCACCTTATGCTAAAACCATGGAGAGAGAAGCTGACAGCTGCCACCAGGATGTGGCCAGGAGCTGAGGGATGGATAATCACAGCAGAAGTCATGGCCACTTCCTTCCCCCTCCTTTCCATGAGCAGCAAGTGCTTGGTTCTACATGCCAGGTTTGCCAGCCTATTCCCTTGTCTGCACCAAGAACAGCCCCATAAACAATCCTGTCCCTAACTTCTTATCAGTGGTTCAGCTTTTTTCTACAGCTTTTTTCTACACTATTTACTACCACTAACTTTAACTGTGTTCTTAGAGTATTTTTTGTCAGATCTCCCAGGAATGGCAGTGCAGACAGGTTCATTTTGAACCCTTAGCTATCCTCTGTCTGTAGAGCACCAGGCATGCAGCTGCAGTTCTGGCCATCTCTGTTTTCCTCTGTCATTTGCAGTTGCCTGGGCCCCAGAAACCTAGTTTCATTTGATCACTGCCCTGAATATGTACTGGAAGAGGAATGAGATTGTAAGCAGTAAAGGAAAGTATTCAGTTTCACCTACAACGCTGGGAAATTGTTTTCCACTGAACTGCTTCAGTAGGGGCAGCACAATGGTTTCCTTACAGAATATCCTTAGCCCAGAATGTAATCATGACATCTATTATTACACTTAGCTTTTACACAGCAATAACTGAGTCCATGCTTTCTTTTGGTGAATCTGAATACGTCTGGACTCACCTAAAACAAGTGGCTCAAAAAATCTTTAAGACCTGAATTTTTCATACAGTACTTTAAGGATAATTAGAAGACATTTTAAGGGCTGCAGAAAGTTCTATTAAAACTCTGTTGTAAGTGCTGGTAAGAAGTGATGCTTGTATGATGATTATCTGTTATTCCTTCTTGGAGTTCCACTGATGTCAGCAAATCAAAAGAGCTCACTGATGAAAACAGATTCAACTGAAGGATGTTGTTCAATAACAAAAATCCATAACATCAGCAAGCAAATCAGACAAGCCAAGAAGCTGGGGACACAGGATACCTGAAGAGGGAGGAATAGCAGTTGCAGGAGGAGGGTGTGAACATCTTCAGAGAAATACAGCCTGCCAATTTGTGGCTGAGCTTTCTGTAGGAGCCCTGGCAGCACGGGGGACTGTGGCTCACTCCAAGACTGAAGCTGTTTACAAGGTCTCAAGATGTGCTCATGCTCTGACCTTTGTTATGGCCCATGTGGCTTCTTGACCATTATGTTGTGATAACCAGATATGCCCAGGTAACCCAGTGCTGGTTTGCTGGCCTCACTGCAATGCCTTACCAGAAGGGAAACTGGGGTTTGACATCAGCTGGTGTCCCCTGCTGCTTTCTGGCAGAGCCATGGTATGGAGGAGCACGTGAGTGTGCTGGCTGCTGTGCTCTTGTGTTGGCTTACTGTAAAACTTTGCACTTTTCAGTCACTTAGAGCAAAAGGGGTGGTGGGAAAACTTGAAGTTTAACCAGTCCCCTGGTTATTTGTTGAACACAATATGATACTGGTGTTGAGGTCATCCTGACACAGTGGGGAATTACTGTTAGCTTGAGTTGTGCAGCGAAGTCTCTCTGCAGTTAACATTAAAAAGACATACTGAGAGCTAGCATTGAAATTGCATCCTGAAAAAAGTTCGGAAAATAGAGAAGTAGCAGAGAAGTCACCAGAGCGTACAAAATCTTACCTGGTGCAAAAAAGAGTGTGACAATTCTGCAGAAGCAGGTTAGTGTGGAAAACTTAAAGGAAGTGAAAGAGGTAAAGCTTACAATTCACACAAATATATAAAACTCTGAATATGTCATCACTCATTCCTACACAGATGTATTCAAAGAATCAGTTTGCTATTCAGTGGAAGTCTCAGTAGTTACCAGCATTTCTAGAAAATACAGGGAACCCTGTGGAAGAAGAAGGGAAAGGAATAGATGCTTTTTTCCTATTCTTGGAGTTTCTCCTATTCCAGGTACTGGATTTACTCCATTTGGATCCTACCAAGCTGGAGGCTGTTCTTCCTCCATAGCATCGTTGAACAGCAGCAGAAAAGGCAACTTCAGATGGGTCATAGCAATGAGCAAAACACTCACTGGTGTCAAAATTCCCACAGAAAGAATTGTGACGAATGGAAAAGAGAGGATAGAAACTGGTTTTAACCATTAACATTCTCAACAGTAATTGGAAAGAGGCACCTGCTATAATTGGGTAAAAAGTTATTGGAAACTTTTTTTTCTTTTAGAATTACTGTTACTTTGTGCTCCCCTGAGGGATTAGTAGTTGTCTACATCTTGGGGATATTTTTTAAAAATGCCACTTTCAGCTGATCTTTGACTATGTTGTGGTTTGTCCATGTATTTTGTGTTCATAAACTTTATCAAATTTTAAGAGAGATCAATCTTGACAAATTCCTGCTGAGCTCTAAGAGAAGTCTTCTTTTCATGGTGTACTTTAATCAAGGATGGGATCTCTGATATTTCCAAGATAATAGAAGGGAGAGAAGGGAGTGGAGAGATGTGGATTCTATTTCTTTCATTTTGGCTTTAAAATTATTTAGAGGGAGTTTTCAAGCATATGTCAAGGTTTTGACATGGAAAAGATTCCGAAGCCTACAGGATTTCTAACCTAAACATGTCAGAAAGTCAAGGTCTGAGAGGAAAATAAAATCCCACCATATCTGTGATTTACAAGAGGTATTTTAAGCAGGAAGGTGTAGAGGTTGTTGAGACCTAAGCTGGCAAGTTGCTGCTTTTCTCATCTTCCCTTGAAAGTAGAGGAAGAGAACTTCTCTGTGTGTCAAGCTCCAGTTATGCCCTTCCAAAATTTCTGATTGCAAGAGTGTTTTCCTTTTTTTCCCCCCACAGGATGCATGGGAAGGTTGGCCTTTTAAAGAAGGCACCTGAAGTTATTAGCAGATATTCACTAGTTTAAACTTGCATATTGCTGTCAATAGTAATTCTTCTGAAATGCACTTCATAAGCTGCATTCTAAGGAGTATCCTTCCTTAAATGGCTGATAATTAGGCATTCTTCACTTGTACCTATTAATTAGAAAAAGGTTTACAAGGAGGGAATTTTGAAATTAGGCTCATTTGGATTTTGTGCTTGACTAAATAGTATTTATGCCTTAGTCAGCACAGGTGAGCACTTGAAAAGCAGACAGCAAGCAGAATTTAGCAGCTGTGAACATGGTTTCAGGAAAATCAAGGCTATTTTTCTCACTGATCCTCTATAGTAGTATTCCATTTGTTGCATGACTGTTCTCATCTGATAGATTTGTATATTTGTCTTTATCAATTCTTTAATTCTTCTTATAGGAAATTGATGGCAAATCATTACTGTTGATGACAAGAAATGATGTACTGACTGGACTTTCATTAAAACTGGGGCCTGCGCTGAAAATCTATGAATATCACGTAAAACCTCTACAGACACAACATCTAAAGAACAACTCTTTATAGCTAATTGTCTAATTGGGGTCATGCTGGGCCTCAAAGGAAAAATAAGCAATTTGGTTTCATGTGATGGAACTTTGTAAAGAGAGAATATATCTATTAAGAGTTTAAACCAAATTAGAATATATATCCTATTGGATAGAGCTGGCAATATACTATATACTGAGTCTGAACTGAGAGAGGTGATGTGTATTTTTTACATAGTACATAATGATTTTCTCTTTTAGGAAGTGTCAATGAGCATGTTGAGATAGCTACATCACTGTATCCAGAACAAAAGGGAGGTATGTCATTCTCATTTTTGAGCCAGACACGTTCTTGATTTCATTAATTAAGATACCAAAAAATTAAACAAAAACAACCCCAAAGTTTACATGCATCTTCAGAGAGAGGAACCAATTAAAGTAGGTTTTGGTTTACACTAAAGACCTACTAAAGTTATTACTACATATAATTTCAGGATGGGACTGACACTTGCCAAGTCACCCTTTTTTGCAGAGGGTCCTATTTTGACCTTATTAAGGTTTACTCGTGGTATGCTGCAATGTTTAAAGCTGTACATAGAACTAACATAACTCCTTCGATAGCAGAAGGTGTTGCTGACAGGTGAAACTGAGTTGTGTATTTTTTGCTGTCCTTTAAATTTTCAGCTTTTCACCTGTTTTTAATAGTAGTCCTATGTAAAATATAGTTGGTTTTTAAGGGTTTGTGTTGCTTTGCAAACAAAAAAGCTTAATTTTATTCCTTTTTTAATTTATGATTGTTTTCTAACATTATGCAGAAATTTGTAAAAAGTAAAATTCTGCACCTTTTTAATATTGTCTGTCTTTGGTGTTGTAATGATTGATTTTTTTTAATGTTTTACTTAACACTTTGAATACTTGTTTTAAGAACTGAAAGAAGCTGTCTTGTCACCATACATCTCTGTTAAAAGAGAGTCATGTTCAATCTGTTTGTACTGGTTCCCTATTTGATAGGTTGCTTGCTATATCCCAATAAAACATTGCTTATGTTTGGATTCAGTTCACTTTACAGATCTTTTACTTTCTCTGTTGTGGTATACTGGAGCTCCTTTTCTCCATTTTCCTATTAAAAAGGTACCAAAACCTACTTAATATTCTATGCTCTTGTGATTACTTTTAACATCACCTACCATCATATTTAAAGATTTAATTATTTTTGCTCTTTCTTTTGCTCTCTGGTGTTACATACTGCTGAAGGAGAAGCCCTGGCCACCATTCACCAGTAACATCTGTGTTTCCCTTACCCCTGTCTGGAGCTGTCAGTGGTGTGGAGCTGCTGTGCTAGCCCTGGTACACAGGCTGGGTCAGTTTACCCCAGGATGTCTGGGAGACAGCCCACAGATGGTGCTAAATCCTGGCTGGGCTCACCATCATCTCTGGCCCAGAGAGCTTTGTCATGGCCCCTGAAATGGGGAACGTGGGGTTGCTGAGCAGAGGAACAAGGAAATAAGCATGGGAGTGTGGTGGAAGTGCAAAGGGTGTGGGGGGAGATGGTGGGGGGGTGCAGCTGGGAAGGGAGAAGGGTGCTGCTTTCTGCCAAGTGGGGACAGGATTCAGGGAGAGGAAGGAGAAACTCCTGCCATCTCCTGCCTCGGTAGTGGCCCTGTCTTCACTTTGACTTGGCCAAGTGTGAGGTGGCTGTTCATGCTTGTGGTTACTGGTGTGAAAGGGAGAAGGGACAAAGCCATGCTAATAGCTATGCCATAGGTAAAGCTCATGGTATATGCTATATTACATAAATATATACACCAGCATGCTTTCTTAGATTCTTCCTAACCTTTACGTGGTATCATGTATTTATTTGGAATTTGAGACAATAGGACAGAGATGTATTGATTATTTCTTTGTCTGCCCTTTGTACTGAGCTTACTTCAGGTATTGGTCTGTTAGCAGCAGGTTTATAAGTCATGGTCTGAATTCTGTTTATGATTTTATTTATAGTTTGGTCATGTCCAGAGATACCTGCTGGGAGTAAGTCTCTGCTGGAAGACTAGATTCAAATAGAGATCATCAACCCTGCCTTGGGGAATTTTGAGCTGTAGTCTGTATCTGGCTAATTTTGGACTGCAGTTTAAAAATTATACATGAAACTCCTAAATATTTTAATTTAGAGTTAGGTATGTTTATGAAAAGGATCATGAAAGCAGTCTGGACATGCTAACCAGATTGTATTTGTAGAATTTTTTTGGATGAGAATACATAGTGCTGTGTTACTGAAGAATTAATTGAAAATTCCTTTTTTCTCCATTTGCATGTTTGGTGTGGGATTTACATTTTGTGGTACTATGGAAGACAGAATTTGAAGTAAAATGTACTTATTCCAAGAGGGAGTAAAAAACTCCACTGTGCAGACATGAGAGTGCATCTGATGACTACTGAAAAAAGTTCTTTCTTCTAATACGTTTAATGAGCAAATGAATTGCATTCAGAAACATCCAGATTTTATTTCCCCTTTGCTCAGCACCACTGAGTCATACAAGTAAAGGCCTAACAGAAATCTCATTGTAAGTGTGGAAAATACTGGTCAAAACTGTGACAATTTTTTTACTGTCTCTGATTTTTATTGTAGTTTCTTACTGTTCTCTGAGCCTTCTAATGCTGCTGTTCTCTTTGTGCAGTTGATCGTTCCTGGTTTTTTCTCTTCCATTCTCTTTGCTGTTTCTGGGAGAACAAAAAAAAATCTTTCTAAGAGACTGAAGGGTTTAAAAGAGGAAGTCAAAGCCTGATTATTTTTAGCTGCCATTCCTCTTGCAGAAAACACAGCTGCTGTTGAGATGAGGAAGCAACTGATAGGCATTACTGGATACCATGTCAGTACTGCAGCTCAGAGCTGCAGAGCTATGCAGGAATCCAGTTGAAATCGTGCCCTTATATGTGCCTGCAGCTGGGAGAGTCCCTCTTCCTTAAAAGCTCTGCCTGTGCCCTGGGTGATGGTTAAGCTCCAGCATCTGACTGCTCAGCTGGTACAGGGGGTGAGTGTGATGATGGTCTTGGCTTTCACACTGAATCACAATTTAGAGCACCCTTCTCCTGGAGGCAGCTTTAAGGACTAGAGCAGCACTGAGCTCCCCTGCCCTGCTGTTGGTCAGCACAAAAACAGTCATGCTGCAACCAAGGTCTTCCCTGTCCTTCCTCTCTCCTAATATCAGAAGTGCCTATCTATCCGAATCTTTCATACACTTTTAAAATTATTTCAAAGCATTACAATATGTCTGTTCTGGTATGATGGGTGTGAAATATATTGGAATTGTTCATCAGCTCTGGTCACTCTCCACGCAAGCTGTGGATACACAACATGGCATGTTCTCTTTGCATCCAAACAGAGCCAAGCACCACACATAAGGCACGTGTAAGCCAAGTGTCAGCAAAGTATGGGATCTGTGGCAGTACCTGCCCACCAGGATCACTTTCTCAACCCAGAAAAAATTGTTCTGACTACTTGCTGCTGTCTCCCATCCCTACATGTTATTGTTCCCAGTTTGTTCTAATGTGTTGCAGTTGGTCACTTTGTAGAAGATTCTTTGCCCATATAATTATAAGACAAGATTCAACAGCTGTAACAAAGGGAGTAGGCACCCATGCATCACTCCTGGTTAGAAATGGCCCTGGAAAAATGTCTCATTAGGCCGTCACTGTCAGGGATTAATTGCTAAATGAACTCTTCCTTCTTTTCCCTGTTTTGTCCAGCATGTCCAAATTCTACCAAATCCTTTCAGTTCTTCCTCTTTTTAAAAATCAGCATTTATTTGATCTTTTGTCTTCACCAATCCTCTTTCCACCATCACACTTAAGTTACAGTGACAGTTTATTTTAAAATCAGAGGGTCTTATTTTCTGTGAGTCTGACAGAAGCTGCAAATTTATTTCTCATGTTTTTAATGGCAATATTGTACAACATATAAAGGCTGAGTCTGAGTAGGACCAGAAAAATATTACCATACTTTGCCTTTATTCTAGTTTTTCATTTCCAAGTCAGAACAGCAGTTTCTTCTCTTCTAGGAATGGCTTTTGGCCCAAAAGTCATGTGGGAAATGAAATTACTGTAATGTGCATGTGGAGGGTGTAACAATCACTGGCTCATAAACAGCAGGGTAGTGGAGCACTGCAGAGCAGGGTCTGCTCTACTCTCTCCTTCACCTTGGGCAATTTACACAGGAAATGGATTGGCTTCTTCATCAAACATGAGGACTTGGTGCTTGAAGATGTCATCTAAGAGATGTCACCCATGTCCCATTCCATCACCTCTGTGTTGCTCAGTTTGGACAGCAGTTTCCCCAGGGGAAGTGCTGAGGACAGTG
This sequence comes from Dicaeum eximium, assembly GCA_013396995.1. NCBI lineage: Eukaryota > Metazoa > Chordata > Aves > Passeriformes > Dicaeidae > Dicaeum > Dicaeum eximium. The sequence goes on from VWZP01005025.1 coordinate 1,486,976, forward strand.
GCTGTCATTAGCCCACTGGCAGGGGCAGTCTCCATTGGAACAATGGGCAGACTGATTTAATAAGTAGCTGTCATTCCTATTGGGAAAGTCTGTCTTCTTTTTAATAACGTAACAAGGTCATTAATTACTTTGTGCTTAGCCCCTATAGCTAGGGAATTGATTTAGTCATGTTCATTTGGATCTTCAATGTGTGTTCAATTCCCAGAATAACATTGGTTGGTAGCTGCTATAAATTTGGGGAATGCAACCTCAGGCACCTGGAGAGCACTTTGAAGACTGTAAATGTTCTTGGTCTCCATGTGAGAGTTTCATTGCTGCTGGAGGCAGCTGGTGAGTACTGGAGACCACTGTTGTATTTATGTGCTGCACTTGTGAGCATCCTTGCTGTCAGCAGTTACAACTGCTGTGTTATCAGCTGATCTGCTGCATTGGCACACTTGCATTCATCTCAGGATGTTCTCTTCCCTTTTTTGGATGATGGTTATAATCCAGCTGCCCCTCTACAGAGCACACTGTTTGGTACTTACTATATTGAGGATGTCTCTGATTTTAGCAGCTAAATTTTACCAGAAAAGGGAGGGAAGGCTCATCATTTGCACTGATCTTTTGGATTCAAGAGTAACATTGCTTTGTCTTAGTGGATGGTGGAAGGAGGAAGGAAGTCAAAGTAAGGAACTTGTGGCTGAGTTTGTTCACAAGCTGGTGGCCAAACTGTGGGGAGAGAAGTGTGGAAATGGGTGTGTGCCTGGGTGGAGCAACCCTGTTTCACAAGGACACTCTTCAAATTCCCTTCTCCCTCCTGCATAAGTAACACAGGCCAGTTTGCCTAGGCTTTCCTACCTGGAAATATGTGTGTCTAGAGGATTTGAAAACGTTGCAGAAGTATGAGGTTATACTTGAACTCATGTCTTTTTCAGTCAGATGTAATGTAGAAATTCATTCCTAATGCTACACTTCAGGAGTTGCAGAAGCCCTCCCCAGTACTCAGGCACTCTGGTTTCTGTTATATTTCCCTCTGAATCGAAGGTTTCTCTACCCCCTCATTTATCTAATTTTGAGTCCCTCCAGTATTGTTTGGGTTGTTTTTTTGTTTAGCAACAACTAACCCCAGATCGTGTTTTTTCTGATGTGATTGCCATAGATTAGTCATACATCAGCTGATCTAGTAAGTGTCATTTATACACATATTTTATATACATGTGTGTGTATGTGCATGCGTGCACTTAGGTACTTCTGTGTCTTTCTCAGTCTGCTGTGAATGGTGAAGCTCTTAGAAAACATTTTATGTCATAGCTGACATGTGAGTTGACATTTTTCATCCAGTAACTGCAAACATTTAATGTTTTCTTTCTAGATACAGCTGTGCACTTTCCAGGAGGGATATGGTTGGCTGCTGTATGTATAAAAATAGCGAAATTCTAAATTCAGAAGTATTTGTTTTAAGATTTTTAGCCAGAAACAGTTTTTTGGTCACTTTAAGTAGCTCATCTTAACTTAGAGTCAGGATTATGTACTCTTAATAAATGCAAGGTTAAATTAAGAAAGGGAAATGACAACTTTATTGAAGAAAGAAAAAAGTAGCTGTAGTAGTTAATAAAAACTGTCAGGTTTTAATGTATATTGGAAAGCAGGTAGAAATATATATACAATAATACAGTTAGGGAAGACAGATGACTTGTGCTGGCCCTGACAGTGACATCTGCTCTCTGTTTTAGCTACTGGCTGATGAGTTTAGCTGGTACATTTTATCTCTGTGACATTGGTTGTGCATGGAGCATGATGAGCAGCTGAGGCGGGCTGTGTTGCACTGTCCTGGGCAGTTATCAGAATTGAACAGAAACAGTATGGGAAAGAATCAAAGACTTAAAAGATAATATGTTTCTGCACGAGACTTCATCCCCTATGAACTACTGGGATGTAGCCCAAGACCAGCAAGGTTCATGTTATCAGCAAGAAGTTGTATTTTAAACAGCAATTTCACAATCTGCTAGCTGCTGCTCATTTTCATCAAGTGTGATGTCGTCAGCAAAGCGTCGCAGCTGCTTGTGAGTAAAACACAGTAAGCAACTTGAATAGCTCCTTAGGACAGGAACTGAAAAAACATCTGGTTCAATGGAATTAATACAAGTCCATTGTGGAGATTGAATCTAATGAAGCCAATGGGAATTTGGTCAGATTTCAGGCCCAAGTGAGTCTTGCTAGCTCACATTTTCAAGAATGATTTATGCCACTGTTTTCTTAATCTAGTTGCCATATGGGAAATTGGGGCTGCTTCTGATTGCCTAAGCACTTTCTTTAGCAGCAATCTGCCCACGTAAGTGACTCAGGTTTGCAGTGCTGGATGGAGCTGCACTGAGATGCTCCAAAGCCAGTGAATGTCTGTGGAGGTTTATACAAACCACACTGAACAAGTGTATGTGTGTGCTTGTTGCCACAGGAAAGGCTCAGTAAACAACTGCTCACTGCTTCGTGTCCTCGTTCTGCCTTGGAGGTTAGTTTATCACTACCTTGCAGGGCCACAAACGAAGCACAAAAAGTAATGAAAGAAACTTTCTGCCTAATGCAATAAATTTCTTATAAGGTAGAAAGGAAGTTGGTTGTGCAGATCTGCCTTGTTTCAGAAAGAGGTAAATGCTCAGAGGAAGTGTTCAGTAAGATTTTTTTCATCTGTTGGTAGTGAAGTGTCATTTGGAAGAAGATTGGTCACTTTTTGAGGTGAAATTGGATGAATTAAAGTAGTTCTTTTACTTACAATGTTCACATTTATATATAAGTAGTAAATAGTCAAAAGCTAGCTTGTTTTTTGATGTTGCTCTTTATTTGCCTTTAAAAGATACATTAATAAATTAAAAGCACCTAGAAGTGACAGAAGTAGCAAGACATAAGCCCACAAGTACAATACAACACAATCAAAGAAGGTAAGCAAGAATGTCCCAGGAAAAGCTAGAAGTGTTGTAAATAAAGCTCTCAGAATTGGCTGGTGACCAGAGAACATCATAGCTGGGACAGCTTCACTCTGTGGTGTCATTTTTCCTGTTGTTCAGGAGATAGCTCAGGCTGGTGGACCATTCTTCCCTTGCATCAGTTATGCCCTTCTATCTTGCAAAGCACCTCAAAATGTCACACAGAGCAGGACATCTCCCCCATTTTTGGTACCTGTGTATTTAATGATTGTACCCAGAGCAATGCTACATGTCTGCCAAACTCAGGAGGCACAAAGGCAACTTAACTGCAGTTTTTAGAAGTTACTTTGGGCACTTCCCATTCAATTTGTACTCTGTCACATGGAGTCTGTGAAAATGACACTTGGAGCAAATGAGAGCAAGGGTTAGAAGCTGTTGGAAGCTGAGCAGGATTCCTGTTGCAAATGTGGTAGCCACAGTTTGTGAGATGAGAATCATTGACTGTATTGTTTTATCTCAATGTTCAAAGCTATCACCTGGGGTAACTAAAGTAAAATAATGCATTATCTGTCTGTCTAGTTTTCTCCCTACCCCTCCCAAATGTAATAGGGCTACATAGGTTGACTCCTGCCTGCTCAGAAGTCATTATAAGATTACTAAACTAAAGAAAACTATTTAATTAAACCTACAGAGATAGCCCAAACCCTCAAATCACCTCAGGGATTAATGTCAAAGTACTATAGTAACTATAGTCTGATGAGTAGCAGCAGCAGTCATGCAGTCAGAATACATGCAAAGAAAGTAGTCAACAGCTTTAACTATTCACACCACAAAGGAGATATGAGAGATGGCTTGTTTTTTTCTTTCTGTTTCTCATTCCCTGCACAAAGAAATCCTGATTCTGACTGATTCCCTGTTCAGTCACTGGGTCAGAACCTCTGCTCTGTAAATCACTGTGGCATCAAGGGGTCATGACAGATTGTGTCAATGAAATAGCAGGTCTTATGCCTGTGTATTCATTTTACTGAAGAAATATTAATACAGGGAATATAGAGGTTTCCTGATTTTACACGTCAAAAACATGTCACAGACATCAAATTAATTGTTTTATTAAAAGGTCTGGGAATAGCTAGTTTAAAAATTAATATACTCTAATATTTTCAGCTGGGATTTTCCAAGGAGCTTAGGGCACTTCCGTCTGTGAATCACCCTGGAATTCAGGGACAGACTTTGATTTCCAATTTCCTGAGGGTCCTTCATAAATCCCATGTTCAGGAGTTCATAGAGGGAAAAGTAGTCAGCAATGGAAGAGGCCAATAAGGAGTAAACATTGATAGGAAAGCCATGCTACTAAGTTTATCAGGAAGGTTGAGTACAGCCAAGAGATTTAGTTTCTCTGGGCAGCTGCCAGCCCAAACTGACATTTCCTCTCATCTCTCAGCATGTGGCTTTGTGCTTCAAAAAACTTCTTCCGGCCAAGTGTGCAAGCACAGGAGCCATAAGGAGCTTCCACTGGAACCAAAACCTGAGGGGGATGAGCACAAACACAAAGGTTATGTTTCAGACAGGGATGTGCCAGCAGAAAATACAGCTATTCACCTCCTTAATAAAATCATGCCCAGACCCTTTCTCTCTCTTAGGAACGTCAGTGGTAGATGCTGACATTATCACAAGTCAAAGTGGATTTATAATGTCCACCTGAAGGAGGGAAAGGATAGCAGAGCCCAGTAGCAGAATCACAAAACTTTGGAGGGAGACTAGAGCATAAACAGACTGCAGACCATCGATGTCAAATGTAACCCAATTTTTCTCTTTCATGTGAGGGTAATGTAACAGACTTTCAGCTGGAGCTAGCTGGCAGCTAGAGCAGCTGTGGAGGGAGGAGCAAATAGATCTCACTCCCTACCTCTTGCCCTCTGCCTGATCCCAGGCTTGTACCTCATCCACTGTTGGACCTATCTGGGATGCCACAGTGCATTCTGCTTGGGTAAAACACACAGGTTGACATTATAATTGAGTCAAATTCAGTGGAGAAAACAGGAATATTTTTTCAGAGACAGTCTCTGTTACAGATCCTTTTGATGTCCAGAGTGGTCTACTTGACTTTAGCTTTTATCAATAACACAAAAAGACAATTATTTATCCTCCTTTTGTAAGTGTAAGTCTTTTCTGGAGGTAATATGGAGCTTTTACTGGGACTGGGAGAAAGTTTGCTCACTTTAATTCTGTTTTATGTAGAACTGCTGCTATGCTTTGAGGCTGAGTATTTATAAAGAGGGCAGTCAAGTTGTATTTGAAGCATTTACTTACTTCTTTGTCATTGGTCAAGCCTAGATTCTTCATGTCTACAACATTATAAAAAGTGTTGTTCAAGACGACTTCTATGACCTGTACCTGAAACCAGGAAAATGGATGAGACAATTAATTAGGGCACCTTTTCAGTCAACAGCCTGGCAGGCTTTTCACTCTGTGTAAAAAAGAACAATGCCAGCCCCCCAGTACAGATGATCAAATGCAGTCTAGTGAACATGTGTAGCACAAGTGCTGCCAAGAACTGAGTGATGTTCTCCCCCATTGTGTTCCCAGCTGGGGAGTTTCCAGTCTTACAACTGACAGAGGAAATAACAGTCTCATGTTGGTCTTCTCAGGGGTGCAATTAACATTCACTTTTGTTGAAGTAAAACATCATTAGGAGGGAAGAAGATACCTGTGACACTCTGGAAAGGACATGCATCTGGATAGAGTTGACAGTTTTCTGGTAAGAGGGTGAATATTCCCCACAGTCAGGTGGTCCAGCAAAGGCTTCAAGGATACATTCACGGATTTTCTTCCTAGAGGTAACACAGTTTCTTACAAAACCTTGTATCAGCTGTCTATGCTTAGATCTGTAATGCTCTGCTGTGGGGTGTTTTTTTGTTTATATTTTGCATGTCCTTTCTGATAAATATATAGCCCATGAGATTTTGTGGAAGAACCATTTGTCCTATCACCCAAATTTTGATTCCTCTCCCCATCCCTGCCAGATACATAATTTACAAATAGGTTTTGTTAAAACTATTTAACAAATTAGTTATTTTATTATCCTAAAATGTTCTGTACTGAACATTGTTCATTTGAATCCTGTACAATGATGTACCATTAGAGAGAGAAGTACCCCTAAGACATGCCTCTCACCCCTTGTAACAAGAGCTTAGTGCTGCCACAGAGACGTGTGAGTGGCTGGTGCACAGCAGCTGTGGATCTGGTCCTTAGACCTTCTGTATTGTATAGAGGGACTAAGTGCATATAGATCGGGAAATTAATATTAGTTGATATAACATATACCATATGCAGTCAAAGTCAAAGTCCTTGCATTCGCCGTATGACCATTTGCAGAAGAGCTCTCCACACAGAATCCTGTCATGCCTTTCAGGAAGTGTGGTGTGTTCATTCTTATAAAAGCCTTCAAATCCAGACTGTGTTGTCTTCATAAGTTTCAGGTCCTTAATTCCAGCAAAGACAATCAGAGGACCTGTTAAAAATTACAGAAAATTACAAGAAAATATGAGCTTCTTTTTATGCAAAGAAAGAAACCTTTGGGTGCCTACTTGCATTAACAGCTCCAGAGCCAGAAAGCAGGTAATAACTTTCTGCACACTGATATTGGCAGAAAGGTAAGAAACAAGACAGAAACTGCTGAAGTCAGGCTCAATCTGAAAAATGGAGAATCCCATCAAGTGATATGCAGTTAAGGAAAACTGAGGATAGACTTTTTTATCTCGCTTGGAACTGGGATATGTTGGGTTGGCTTGTGCTGATGTCAATTCAGGAATGGCTCTGAAGGGAAATGAAATAGGTTACCAGTGTTGTGATGCACAGCAAGAGGTGTGGTGCCTTTTCCAAGAACACAGACAAATGTAAAAATTCTCTGTATAAAGACAGAGCCTCAGTCAGTAATTTGCTTTAGATACCCATCCTGTTGGGAGTTTTGCATCTCTGAGAATGAGAGCCAGGAGCCAATGCAAATCCCTGCAGTTCAGCTAATGAGCAGGAACTGGCACTGATACAGATGCCACCCACAGGTTCAAACTGACAGTGGCTTTGCTCTTAGCCACTGTTTATAAAACGAGCTGTTGAGGATCACTGCTGCAGGGGTGGATCATTGTCTTCTACAGACCAAGCAGTTGTGACCTGAACTTTTTCTTCTGACATCCTTTGAATGGCAGCTATTTTAAAATCAAGCAGTCAGTCATTTAGAGCACACCAAGATGGTAACTGAAAATTTCACTGTCCAGAGCTGCCAGAAAGCTTATTCAGAAAAAAGAAACTTCATGGCATGCAGGCTCGTTCAGGGCCTGTGCAGACAGTCAGCTGAAGCTGAAGCCCAAGCTGCTGGTTTTGTGCTGTTCTTGGTGCTCACACTAGCTAGTTCAAAATTCATCCTTGAATATGTCAAGTGCATAGTAATCCTGCCTTGGATTCAGAAGACTGACAAATTTTGTCTTTAAATGATGTCTTTGAAGGAATTTATACTGGGAATAATTCCGCTGTGGTAGGCATTTCTATATTTCATGGTTGTTTAGTGTTTTTAAACTGCTCTGTGACTGGATATTATTAACATTGCATCTTATCTATTTATTTTCTTGTTTACATTCATTATTGTTTCTGAATGAGTCTAAGGAGGTGTATGTATCATTTTGCCTATGTCCCCCTGTTATTTACTAAAGATTTAAAAAAATCTAAAGAAGAGACTGACCTTGGACAGGATATTCTGGGATTTGTACAGATCTTGAATAATTCAAAACTTGGGTATAAGAGTGTGACACACAGGTATTAATGTAGTGCAGGCACTATCAGTGAACCTGGAGAGATATTTATCTTGTATTCAAATACTTAGTCTTATTTGAAAGAGCTCCTTGCAACAAAAGATTGACTGAAAGGCTGGTTGGCAGTGCAGCAATCAACCTGAAACTTGCTCCAAAGGATACAGCACCCAGGGAGAGTTTCCAAGGTGAACAGCTCATGCTGTCTTCAGTTGACAAATTTTGATTCTGTTAAGTTACTTAAAATGTTTTGATTTTCCAAAAAACTCAGAGTCTTTTATCAGCTGATACAATGGCAAAAAATAATTTTATTAAACCTCACTAGGGTTTTTTTTTTCATGATAAGAAAATTGTTAAACAATGGGATTAACTGAGAAATGAACTCCCGTGTCTGGCTGATAGGTGCATAGGAGGATGCTAAATATAGAGAACATTCTCTTAGAAGAAAAATAAAAGTGATTTGAAAATCATCACTTTGGTTATTGTTCACCTAGGCAGGGAATTCTAAAGAAACAACTAAAGGGCTAAATGAAGAGAAGTTTAAGAAGGAAAGGTGGTTTCTTCAGTAAGCCATAAAAGCTTTCTGTTTGTGTAGAATCTGAAGTTGCAGAATTGCATGTTAAATTTTCATGATGATGAAAAATTTATTACAATCGACATTAACAGCAGCAGCTTTTCAAAAAAGTATAGACTCTTTTTGGTTTTGTTTTTTTTTTTTAATTCAGGTGTCTTTTTTAACGCTTTCTAAAAAATACAGTCAATACTATTGAGGCTGCCAAAAGTACAGCAGTAGTTAACTCTACTAGAAACATTTGAAAAGATGAGGTCAGGAGGCACTGGAGACTTGTACAGACTTTCTGTGTTCTTTCAGCAGGAACACAGGGACAGTGCTCAGATGCACCTTTCAAAACTTGTGTCCTGTCTGCAAGTGAAACCGGTCTTGCCACTGGTTCTGGGTAGGATAGGAAATAGCTCTAGGTCACATTAATGTAGTAGAGATAGATACTGAGCTAATGCCTAAATCCTCTAAAGGCATTATGTGAAATGATACAGTGGCCTCAGCTCGGTTCCCAGTAATCCGGGAGATGTGTTAAACAAAACACCATCACAGCGAGACTGAACTTAGGCTTTTGTTGCAAGTTATAGCAAGTAGAGGTAATTTTTACACTCCCTCTGGGATGCCAATTCATGAACAGACAGCTTGAAAGCCTGTCTTTTAAGTATCACAAAACTCTTGGTCAAACCAAATACTGCTTTGTTTATATGTGGTGTGCAAAAATAGTAAGTGCACACTGAAGTATTTTCATGTGAAAAATGGTTCACATCTGGTTCACACCAGAGTGCTCATGATGTTCAAGCCAGTCTGGCTTGCAGCAATGAAATTGCTTTTTTAGAAATAAAATCAGGGCATGTTGACAGGGGCTTGAAAATTACTGCAGACCAGGCGATTGGCCTGCAGCAGTGTGGTGTCAGGTAAGGCTCAAAGGAGACTGCAGGTGATAGTATAAGGTAGAAAAGTAAACAGCCTGTTCTCAGGAGGCTGTTAAATCCTGTGGCAAGATGTAACAGTTCTGCTGGATGTGCTGTTGTAACCATCCCATCTTTGGGATATACATACAAATGTGAGCTATGTTAGTTCTTCAGCCATGTCTCGGAGATCAAGAACGACAAAATTACATATAAAAATATTCTTTGGTTTAGACCTCTGGAGCAGTTTGGCTGTGCCCTGAGCCCTGTAACACCCGTAGCTATCTCTAAAGCCATCTTCATCTCTCATTGGCAGAAATATTTACAGAGAAGTAGGGGACGTTGCCAATTCTTTTCTCACCATTCCGGCACTGCTCAGCTTCACAAAAGCGGATCCCATCAGGAACACAAATGAATGAGTGGATGTGGGGAACGCCATCCTGCAATTTAGAGCAGACATGTAAGTAAAAGTGCGATAAATATTATGTTAATTTGAAAACAGGAGCTAAGAGAGTGAGGAATGACTACAGCATAAACAAATGGAATGTATTGGTATTTTAGATACCTCATGCAGACGTTGCCATGGTACTTCTTGAACGTAGGTTTTGACGTACGCCACTTGACAAAATGTTGTCATGAAATGATTGCAGATATCTATAGCAAATTGTTCTAAACTTGAGATCTAAAGCAGCAAACAGTATTATTAGAAAGAAGCAATTACCTCATGTACAAAAGTAGATTTTTCTGGTGGTTGTAAGTATTTGGGAAGAATCAGTGTGGTTAAAAACACATTTCTCTTATTTCTAGCTTGGCTCACTGTGCCAGTGAGCTCACTGCGGCTCACTTGGCTCACTGTGCCAGTCATTTGACCAGCTTGCAGCATATACTGCAAATAGCAGCTACAGTTGTGTCAAAAATCTCCCATTCTGTGGTACAGTGAGCTGCAGTCCTTGGACTGGGAGAAACTGCTGCAGGAGTCCTATGCTTTGAGGATATAATGCTGAAATAATAATTCATTGTGATTATTCTGATTGATATGGTGATATTCTAATCAAGTTTTACAGGGTAAAGATGGTATTTCATTATGGAGAAATTTAGTGCTACAGGTTGTTATTACAATCCATACAATTGATGGCAGTAAGAGCACAGAAGAATTAAGAGGAGTCTCATACTTAGAGACCTTCTGTTTAAAAATACTATATAGGAATATTGCAGGATTATGGGCTATTAAATTTTTTTAAAATATGGCTTTCATATGACAAAGCCACAAAAAAAAGTGCTAGCTCTTGAGAAAAAAGGCTTTGGAAAACTAAGAAAGAGTCCACAGAACAAGCAGTGGAGCAGGAAAACTCTCTAAAATCACTGAAAATTACTTCGGTACTGATCTGATATGCCAATTGAAAATAGAAAGTTAGTATAAAAAATACTTCCAAATGAAGTTGTAAGAAACAGCAAGGCTAGTTAAAAAATAAAATTTAAAAAATACCCCATTTTTTTTGGCCAACACAAGGACAATATTCTTTATGGTGTCTGTAGGTATCACAAGAGAATTGTCTCCTTGCAGGTACTCCTGAGGAGAAGTCAGCCGGAGATGTGTACACACTTCCACTTCTTTAACGAAATCCTTCTTTCCCTCTCTGTGAAGGCGAAGGAACTTAATTGTATTCTTGCCATATTCACAGTTGAGGACTTCAATGTCCTTGATCTGCAAAGAAAACACATGGCAGTAGTAAAGAAATGCAGTGGGAGCCTGAGTTATGCTGTCATGGAACAATGTCAGTGAAGCATAAACAGTGCTTATGGCCTTTATTTTTGTAGTTATCTGTGATAATGAGAATATTTTCATTATAAATTGCAGAGTCCTGATGGGAAGAAAAACTGCTTTAGGAAACTATTATTATATTAGTAGCAGCTGTGATAAAATGTTAAAATTTTCTGGGAGACAGATTATAGAACAGGAGTCACAGTGAACTAGTCTCTCACTTGTCATCTGTGAATTAGTCCTGACTATATAGACCTTCACTGAGTCTCTTCTCTGGGATCACTGGTTTTGTTTGCATTAAGCCCTATTACTGAGTTTTACCCTGCTTCTGTCAAACCCCATTTACACATCTCTTATAGTGTTGGAGAGGCTGTACTAGCAAGGTGACAAAATTCTGCAGATGTTATGAGGATTTCTGTTGTGCTAAAATAGCCAGAGCTCATTGCACTAGACTTTGCATGAGGCTGAAATATCCCATACTCCATATCAACAACTTTTAATGTAAATCAGCCTCTTTTCATGTAGGCATAATGAGAATGGAGAAAGCATTTTCCACACCAAAATATAAATTGAAGCTTTTTATGTGTGAGTTGCTAAAAGATTATCAAATGTGAAATTGATCAATTCAGACATATTTGTTCCTAAGATAAATGTTAATGCACTTTAAAAATAGTTGAAAAAAGCATTAGCTAATTGTAAGTAGATTCTTCTGGTTCAGAGATGGGAGCGTTTCTCCGGCTCAGTCCCCGGGGTTGACTGGAGGTGCCCAGCGCCGGGGCGGGCATCGGGCGGGGCTGGCCCGGAACCCTTTCTGCGGGACGGGGCGAGGGCTGCGCTCCCTGCGAGGCCTGGGCGGAGAAGTAGTGAGCTGGAAATCGTGTTGTTTTGCTTGTCTGAACACCAGGGGTTTTTTCAGATAGTTGTGAAAAATCTGTACGTCAGTCACGGAGCACTGGAAACAAAACAAGGGTTTCGGTATCTGCAGGTTGGAGCTTTTTTTTTAAGCAGAATAAATACCGTGAATATATCCTAAATAGTCTTTTTTTTTTTTTTTTTTTTTTTTTTTGTCAAAAACATAACTTGTCAGCTGTCCTTTTGTTGCCCAAAGAAACCGTGAGCAGTTTCCGGCGGCTGGCAGGAGCCCTTGCCCCGCTGTCCGGGCCGTCCCTGCTGCGGAGCCCTGCTGTGGGTTCCAGGCTGGCTGCGCCGTCCCGGGTGTGCTCCCTGCTCCGTGGGCAGGAGCTGACGGCTCTCGCTGCACAACTTCTCCTTTTACAGCCACTCGGGGCTCGCCCTGCGCAGCCGGGAAACCGAAATGCCTGCGGGATCTGCCTGGCGCTACCCTGCTCTGCTGCTACTGCTCTCCCCCGTGCCCCTGTGGGCAGCTGAGATTTCCTGCAGGAATGAACACGGGGACACGGTGGATTGGTGAGTAAATACCGTGCAGGGGAGAAAGGCTGCGTGAGTAAATAAAAACACTGAGATGAAACCGCGGAAAGTGGGTGGGTCACCGAGAAGCAATGCTGGCCTGTGAGTAGTGGCTGTGTTTGAAAAACCTAGGATAAGTTATTGAAATCTGATTTAATTTCCCTGAACCAACCACCGTGCTGCATCATGACTAACTGCAGAATAATCAAATAATCACGGTTTTACTCAGCGTTCGTGCCTCACGATCAAAGGGAACACAACCCTTTGATCATAGGGATGCCAAGGCTGCGCTCGCCAGCGGCAGCCCCGGGGCCGGGCCGGGCCGGGCTCTAGCGCACGGCTCTGCTGGCCCGGGCAGCACCGAACGGGGACAGCGCCCGTGTCCCCTCCGTGCGGTGGCACCGAGCAGCAGCGCGGGGGCCTCGTCCCCTGGCTGAGGGCACTGAGGGGCAGCGGCGGCTGAGCAGGCCCGGGCTGGGGCAGCAGCGTGGCACAGCCGCCCCTGCCCTGGGACTGCAGCAGAAGTTCCCTGCCCGCAGCTGCCGTCACGGTACCGCCGGTGCCATCCCACTGCCCCCAGCCAGCCCAACTTTGGGGATTAAATGATTAATTGGATTAATGAGCCTTCAAGATGAAAAGACGCAAAGTACAATTGCATAATACCCAGCCCAGGTTTAACAAGTGAAATGAGGGCTCTTTAAAAAGAGCTTCCTGAAGATAAATATCACCAGTTTCAAAAGTAAAATGTTGTTCTTGTGAACAACGATTAGTTTGGATACAAGTGCTAAAGAGGTAGGCCCATCCCTTTCCTTGCACACAGAGCTAACTGCGGGGAAGGCAGGTGCTGCTCACACCACAGGCAGGAGCACAAAGCTGCCTTTGTTCTCTGTTGGCATAGCATCAAATGTATGAGAGTCTAATCCATCCCTATGACTTGTCACCTTTGCCAAGGCCCTTCTGGATAATGTGATTTTTTCAGGAATCAGCCTTAGTTGATGCAGCTACCCAGGAACTTAAAGGTATAAGATATTTCATTTCTCCCTAAACTGGATTTATTCCTTGCAGAATGAGGTCTTTCGTGAAAAACAAACAGGCACAAAAAACCCAAACAAACAGAAAATACACAGACTAATATATATACACACTGTCCATTTCTTAAATGAAGACAATTTTTATATTAAAATTTTCTGAGAAATTCTTTGCAGCCTGTGCCTCTGTGTCAATGCCAGTGACATGGGGCCTGTTCCAGGAGAGAACTCTGGGGTCTGCACAGGCAAATCCATGTTCCCTTTCACAAATTTAGCAGGTAGGACAGGGGATTTCCTTTTCAATATGCCCTGATCAAACAAAGAGAAACTCGCCTGTCTGCTGGGGTCATTCTGGTTTATTGAGAAGAGTCAGCCTTTGGATTCTGGATTCGATTGTTATGCAGCTGACTTGAGAAGCAGAACTAAAACTGCTGAGAAGAGCCTCCTCTTAAACGAGAGATGTCAATGTCCTTTCAAACAAACAACACTGCATTATTTTCAGTCAGCAACAGGTTTATGTGAGTTCCTGCTATGCAGTGGTTTCATCCTGCAGCATTCCATAATTACTCAGTATTCACACACCCTTTCATTTGCCACTGAACCGGAGGAATCACTTGCTTTATCTGACCTGATCCCATCTGTGTTTCCCAGCTGGGCTGGCAGCTCCTCCCCTGGGCGGGCAGAAGTCTCTCTTGTGTTTCCATTTCACTCGGGATCTCATCCCTCAGTCCTCGCTGCGCCTCCCGCAGGAGCTGCCAGAGCAAATGGCCGTAGGATCGGCTCTCTGAGGAGGGCAGAGGCTTTCCTTTATTCATCTAAACTCACTGTGTTCTGTGGGAAGCCTTTCCTGCAAATAAAAGCCAAAACTATGCTTTCTGAGAAATGCTGAATCAAGGACTGAAGGGACCATGCACATTGCTTGTTTGGGCTTTTTTTTAAGGGGTGGGGAGGAAGGGAAGAAGTAAAGATGTGATTATTGCTTGTAAATTGTGTTCAATCACAAGTAAACAATGTGACAATGCTAATCCAGTCTAAGCGGATTTGCTTTTTCTTGGTTATCAGGAAATTAACTTTTACTCTGCTCTCACAAATGCCTACGTTCTTGAGAAATTCCCTGTGCACAAATAGCACTAAAGATTTTTATACGAATTATAAAATATACTTTAATTGGTTATACACTCAGCTGGCTTTCTGGAAAGAGCCAAAACATGTATCCACTGGGAATTGGCAGGCAATTTCCTGATAGCTCAATGACTAGCATTTCGTAAGCATATCTGCTAAGGTGGATTTGTCAGGTGCAAGGCTGTAAACACTTCCAGAGCATAAATCTTTCAGTAGGTTTCAAAGTAGTTTGGAAAGGCTTCATCTACTAATTCCTGGATCAGCTCTTACTACTGTAACTGCTATTCCTCTCCTTTCCAAATCTTCATTTCAAATCTTTAATTCAAGTAAAGGGGTTGTTGTGACTCCTCGTGCATGTATAGGCACAGACCACTCTCCCAGCCTGGTTAATAAATCACTTTCTTCTCTGTGATCTGTTATCAGAAGCTATTTGTGCTGAGATACTTTGAGGAGATCATTCAGACAGTGGCAATGCAGGTGGATTACTAGGACCACCACTGGTGTGTGTGTGTTTTTCTTCTGCCTGTACATGTACATTTCCCATGGATTAAATGTTCTTTAGCAAAATGTTTTCCTGCCACTTCTTACCTGTGTTTGGAGATGTCTTTTGTGACCAGCTTGAGCCTGTAAGTCAACTGGGGAAGGTTTATTCCTTCTGACACAGGCTGCATTTTTGTTAAATAGTATAGATTGAAAATAATGCCACTCAGTCCTTACTGTTGACATTAATAGCAAATTACTCAATTACAGCCCTCAGAGACAGTGGCTGAGTTAATTACATTGTGATTAATCCCATGGATTTGTGCTCTGGGAAAACTTGTTTACTTTATCAGGAACCTTAGTATGAACTGAGCCATTTACTGACAATATTGAGTACTTTACAGTTTTGAAGAGATTTGTATTCCTGGCTCATGGTTTGAAAATTTCCAGTCTGCAACAGTTCATCAGAGTGCAAGTCTGTTATGGAAAGTAGGATTGAAACTACATTTTATCACTTTGTTTTGTACTTATTTTGTGATTGTGATACATATAATGCATTTTTTTTATTTCAATACCTAATTTTACTTATTTAATATAAAGCCATATTTATATATTATATAAATTGTTTGACCTGGGGGAATGTTAGACTGGGTATGGGACCTGAGGTTCTTTACCAGAGCCAGGAGCAATAGGGATTTCATGGACTCAACCAAGGCTACCTCAGATATTCTTCAGGGGTACCAACAGCAGTCTGGCCACAGCAGCAGGAGTTTGCTGCTGAGTCAGTCTCCCTTGCTTGCTAAGAAGCAGAACAAATTTGTCTGCAGCAGGGACTGTGTTGCCAAACTGCAGCTGGTTCCTGGGCTGGGTCATTGCTTTGGGGCTGAGATGGCCACACTGCTCCCCCTCCAGCCAGGCATCCCAGGATTCACCCTTCTTTTTCTCAGGGAAGGAGAGACTCATTTACACATTCAAACAAGGTGGTGGTAAAAAACAATTGCCTTCACTGTTGCAGGTTTGCTCTTTACAAGCTGCCAAAACATGCCAAAGGACAGATTCCCATGCTGGGACTGGAATACCTGTACATGGATGCCCTGGCTCCGCAGTGGCAGCTTGGCAAATACCTCATCAACATGACACAGAGTGCCCTGGGACAAACACTGCAGCAGCTGTATGAGACCTATGAATCCAAGGCAAGTGACATTGCATTTTTGTTAGTGTGGTTACGTGATATGATATGCAGATGACATGAAAGCAGCCAAAATAAGCACATAAGGCCAGGCCTGACAGATAGATCTGCTAAAACACATAGAGGAGAGGAGCACCTTGACAGCTGAGCAGAATTTGCAGGTTTGGCTACAATTAGGGATAATCCTCAAACTTCTAATTTCTAGTCAAGCTTTTTGTATAGCTAGAGTATTGTCCAACAAAAAAACAATGTTCATACATTCTCCCTTTAGCATCTTTTTTGCAACTCATGTTAAGCAACATCTGAAGTTGTGAATTCAAACCAGGGTCATTGGTAATTGTTACAGACACTTGTCCTAAGCCCTCCTATGTGCATGTGTTTCACACTCTGACTCAAATCAAATCTGGGTTTTCATTGTCCTCTGGAAATCACTGTGAGTGCTCCAGCAGTGATATACTGCTTGATGACCTCCTTTTTTGCTCCCACTCTCAGACACCTCACTTACATTTGTGTGAAGTGATTGTAAAATATCACAATATCTCACTGTAATTATTTTCTTCCCATCTATGTAGTATTGTTGGGAGTCTGGGTGTGGCTTTGCATTTCTCCTGTGGGTTTGTGGTAGGGTGCAATTAATTTGTATGTAGAAGAGACTCCCAGAAGTCACTCAAATGTTGGCAGTCCAGAAAACTGCCCTATCCCAGGTCTTACTATAGCTGTACTAAACTGTTTACAGACTCACAGTACACTGGGAGGGGAGGTATGTCCCAACTCCTTTGAAGTTCTCTATTCCAGGGAAATAAGGTGCGGCCGTATGCAAATATTTTGCTAAAAAGCTTTAATTGCTTGCCCTTCATAAGAACAGTTGTCATGTCTATTTTCACTCAGCAATATTTTTACTGGATCTGATTGCTAGATCAGAGAGAGGCCCAAAAAACAGAGCATGGAACTTCCTTGCAAGCAAGTGCCCACCCACTAAACCCATGTAAACTGGCTTAGCAAGCACATTCAACCCTTGGGAAAGGGCTCCTGCAGTGATTGAGGGAACTTCCACTTCATCTCAGCTGAGGCCCTAATGCTGAGTCTTCAGGTTTATTTTACTCTAATGTCCGTGGAGACTGTGTCAGCTGAACTGGGAGCAGGATTAGGCTTGTGATGTTCACACAGAGGAATCCTGAATTCTTTCTTATGTTCCCAGCAGATGTTTGCTTAAATGCCTTCCTTTTACTGAATGTCATGTTTCAGAAATGTGTGTTTCCCTGCAGAGGAACACCACTGCATATGCAATATACAACGATGAGATCCCTGAATCAGACTTCAAAGGGTCAAAATGTGGACACACCAAAGGTACAGGGAGAGTCCCAAACTACTGTTTTCTCCTTTCTAAAGTTGCAGATAGCAGCTACTTGTCTGTCTGTTTGTCTATCTGCATATCTAAAACTCCTGCCTAAAGCAAAACTGAAGAGTGATTTGCATGGTGTGTGGTTTTTGTATAGCCACCTATGCTGCAGCTTCTGTTTTGGTTTTGCTACGCCTGTGCTGTGTGAAGGATCTTGGGGCTTATGGACTCCTTGTTTCAGGAGTTGAAACTAATACAGATCCTTTCAGCACCATCCTGTGCCTGGTGGCAAAGCAGTACAAGATGTGAAGGGAAAGATGCCCTCAACAGAAGCCCCTCCAAACTTTCTGGGACGAGAAGCTGCTGCCAAGATCATGGAAACACTGTAGGATGTAGTAACAAAAAAATCAAGACTTTAAATAAGCGTAAACTTTAGTGGAGTTTAAATGTTCCCCTGAGGAAGCAGCTGGGGTTTGCCCAGCCTGACGTGGAAATGAGCACATTTTGCAGGGCTGTATGTTCAGGCTGCAGCAATGGGCACAGCTCAGGAGCCATGATCCACCCAGGAGGGAAGAAGCATAGCCTGTCTCTGCTGCTCCCCATGGGGGACAGCTTGGTCTGGGAAAGAAGATATGGTGTTGACAGAATCAGTTTCCCCTTATCCAGTGAATATTTGAAGTGAAGAAAGATGAGCAGTGGAGAAAGGGTCACAACCACTAAATTGTCGGAACTCTTGAAGACAAAATTTGAGCAGAGGAAGGGGGTGTGAAAGGATTTTTTTCAAATAAAACATGATGACAGTGAGTTATGCAGGAAAGAATTGATGCAATTTTAATATAATATTAGTGTCTCCTGTGGTTTATTAATCTACTCTAGAACAGCTTACTGTAGACATGAACACATTGAAGTGTGGTATCTGCAGCAGCAAAAACCAAAGTAGGGCACAGCTCTGTCATCTCAGGGTTTTTTCCTCCTTTGTTCCTTTTTATTTTGACAGGATTTCTGCTCTTGGATAAATCACAAGGCTTCTGGGTGATTCACAGTGTGCCCCTGTTCCCTCCCATCCCTGAGGATGGTTATGGATATCCATCTACTGGGGAGTCCTTTGGACAGACAGCCATCTGTATAACCTTCAAATATGATCAGTTCACAGAAATAGGTACGAAAAGCCTCTCCCTGAGAAAGCCATTGTCCCACCACACCTCTCTGATTACTTTTCTTGAGGTTTCACCTCAAAAATTCCTTGTTCTTGACCCTTTTTTGTGACATTGGGAAACCAAGTGGGGCCTGGAAAGAGCATTCTTGGCTTCAGTTGTGTTTATCCAATGATTTCCTGTGTGAATGTGGGAAATTCACTCTTCCACTCTGTTTTCATCTCCCTGTGGGGATTGTCAGGATAATAATAGTCACAAATGCATATCAAGAGTAAACTCAGTCCATGCAAACAAAGTGCTTTGGAAATACAAAGAAGGATAATTAATCATTTTTAACAGTAACAGCTCAGCAGCAGTCATCTGCAGTTCTAAAAATGTAAGGCAACCACTGCTTGAGCTGGAGTATTAGCCTCAACTCATCAGAATATGAAGTATGGAATAAATATCACCTAGAATTTCCCCAGGTATTTCTTTGCCACAAAAATTGCCAATACTAAATATATAAAAACCCCTAAAACCCAACAAAATATAGCTGCAAGATTCAGAGCTATCTGGCAGTGATAACTGGTACTGGAATCCTGAAAAGGGACTATCGAAAGACATTACAAGAAGTCATATTGGCATGTTCCTCAACTCATTTCACACTGTTTTTTCACTCTTCTCTCAGTTACAAACCTCAAATGAAATTAATGAATGACACATGCTGTGCAAATTGCCAGGCTGGCCACACCTCAGGGCTATCTAACCCAGATTCATGTTTGTGCAAACACATCTATGCATGTGTTTAGCAGAAGAGGACAAAAAATGAGATGCATATGCTAATGCTTTTCCTGCCTCATCCTCCCAGTTTATGCTAATCTGTGGTTCAGGGATTTCCTGAGCCAGAAAGACTGGAATGTTTCTGATGGGCTGGTCTTCCATGAACTCAGCTAATGAGCCCATTTGTTCCCTAGCTGTTTATGCTACAGTTGAGCTGTGCACTGTTCAGAAAAGGAGATTTCTTCTCCAAATTCAATCCAGATGCTGAAAGTGAAGTTCTGTTCTCCCTAAAACCAAACTAGACCCTTTGGCAGCTCCTCTGTTTGCATTTGGCTTGGCAGCTGTATCTGACTGGAAACTACTCCTATAAATGCAGACAGGTTTGGATTTACTCGTGATGTCTGAGTGGTCTGTGTCTGCAAAGAGGCTTGAAGATGAGCATGGGTGGAAGTGGCAGTGGACCAAAACCACCAGTTAACAGTTCTGCTAGAAATAATGGGGTGTCAGTGGAAAGTCTGAGTGTACTCTCCCAGCCAGTCTTTGTGCTGCAGGGCCAGTCAGAATACAAAGCAATACACAAATTCTTGGTTGCTAAAATAAGATACTTTGGCACTTAACTCATCCAGGAGATAGGCTGTGAAGATTAAGGCGGATTTAGGTTTCCTGTCCAAGACAGAACTTCACTCTCTTGATTGCTTTTCTTTAACCCATTTTAATTCTGCATGTGTTCATTTCTGTGGGTTTTTCTCAGACGAACAGATGCTGAGTTATAATCCAGGAATCTACAGCTGTTCCATCCCTGACATCTTTCAAGCTGATCTCCCAAATCTCCAGAAACTCTGTGCAAAGTCCAGGCTGCCCTCGGTCCCCTTGCGCCGCCTCTCCAAGCTCCAGTCAGCTCATGGGGAAACCTTTCTCCACTTTGCAAAGTCACACTTGTTCATAGATGGTAAGAGAACCTTTTGTTCTCTAGATAACACATTCTCAATTAATTCTTAAAATATTAATTAATAAATTATTTAAAAATGCATATCCTCTCTGAGGGGGAAAAAAAAGTTCAGCTTAAGGAATAAATGTAGCAAGCATGTTGTCCCATCCTAATGTTCTCTCAGCCCCACAAAGCAAAAAGCTGTCAGGTCTATCCTAAGGTATTCAACAATTAGAGTTTCAGGAAAATTATGTTCCATTATTCAACAGTAACAACAAAGAAGAAATAAGGGGGTTGAATCATCTGGGGTTTTTTTGTTATGAAGACTTGCAATTTTTATGTCTTTTCCCTTTTTTCCTGCTGTTTGTTTGTAGCAGGTTTTCTAGAGGGTGAAAAAGTAGAAATGAACTTCTGAAAAAGTCAAAATAAGGAGGGGGCAGAATTCCCTCTGGCCGACTTTATGCATTACACTGAAACATGCATAATTTAGATGATTCTTTTCAGCCTGTTCTTAAATGAACGAGCATGAAACACTAATTGCCCACACCCTGTGTTATTCCACAGATATCTATGTGGCCTGGATGGCTCAGGAACTGAAGACTGATTTGTTGGCCGAATCCTGGCAGCGTTCTGGCGAAAAACTTTACTCAAATTGCTCTCTTGACTACCACGTCTACAACATAAACGTGATAGGGATGCCATTGAACTCCACCTTTCATTCCATTAATGATCATTCCAAATGGGCTGTTTCAAGGAAATACAAAGATCAGTGGACATGCATTGGGGACTTGAACCGTGCTGCTGAGCAAGCTTGGAGAAGTGGTGGGTTCATCTGTTCCCAAAACGAACAGATCTACAAAGCCTTCAGGCATTTGATAACCCACTATGAAAGCTGCACTTCTGCTCCCAGAGAGCTGTAACCAACCATTCCTTCCAACCAGCATAGCCCTTGTTACATGGGAAGTGTAGGAAATGTCTCCCTTGAACTGAACTTTCCTTCTGAAAAGCAGCCTGTGAGTTTCCAGATGTGCTAGGCCATCCCCTTGTTAGCTGTGCTGTGCAGGTGTGAGGGGCAGCTCTTTTCCTCTGCTGTGGGGCTCTCAGGGGGTGTGTGCTGGGCCCTGCTCCCCTACCATGGCTCCATCCCCACGGGATGGGAGGGATGCTGCTGCATGGGGCTGCACCAAAGCACATCTCTGTGAGCAACCTGCAGGGGCATCCCTGGGCACCTTGGGAGTGGGGCTGGATGTGGGATGGGAGAGACAACAGAAACCTCTCATGAGCTGGGCTGTCAGGACTGGGTGGGTAGCAAGGGATAAGTACTCCCAAATACTTCAAAACCGCCCTGGATTTCTGGCACTGTTGAGATAAATCATAGCATTCCTGCTCAGCTTGGGCTGAGTCTCTAAAAGAGCTGAGAAAATTAGATCCAGACAGGGAGATGAGTAGATCTGAGGAGAAGAAGGCCTCATTTTTACATGATTCATTTTTAGAGAATTAATGAACTTTAAATCATCTTTAAATTATCTGTAACCAATAGCTTGGGAATATTTCTAGTGCTTTTATTCATGTACGGCAATTTTATAAACAAATAAACATGTCCAAAATATGAATAAGCAAAATAAGGAGTAACAATGGTCTGTTTACATTCTCCCTCTTCCATCTGTATAGTTATTTGTGGTTGGTTGCAATGTTTTACAGCTGCCAAAGGAAAAATGGAGACAATTAGGAAAAACTATAAAGAGAAGAATATGTTTGAAGAAAGATGTTACTTAACCTACATTTTCACATTTCAACAAATGTGGCTGTAGTTTTCAATATCTCCAGTCTTGGGTTTAGGACCTGAAATTTGCATGGTCTTGCTATAAAGACAAAGCTGATTTGCAAAATCTCAATACACTCTTCGTTCAGATTTCAAAAGTGTATCTGTGTCTAGTATGTTCCTAAATATATTTATATGTTTCTATCTCTTTTTTACCCCCTGAATTGCTAATATAAACTCCAGTCTGAAGATCTGGCTGTCCCATTGCTATTTCTGTTTTGCTGTGTTCATAATCCCTACCACTGATCCTCCACAGAAGTAGGTATAAAGAAATGCCCCACAACCACAAGAGGTTGCCAAAGATTTCTTTCCCTTTTCACCCTGAACAATCAGCCAAACAATGAAGTGTACAAAGTGTCAAACTAATTAATTTCAGAAAACAGTTGTGCATATTTCTTGAAGAGATAGAAGTAATGTATGTGGCCTGCAGAATGAAGGGAATTGTACAGGAATAGGTTTCATTATTGGTCAGTGTGGCTTGAAGGTAGCTCGTAGCTTGAGTCTCATGGCTCAATGAAAATAGTTTTGTTGCTTAGATATCCTGCAAGAAATGTTTTATTTTATTTTCCCTGCATATGACCCAAGAACATTTGATAAACTGTTTGTTTTATAATGTTCTTTCTCTGATGCCTGTCAAATTGTTTTACATATTTACTTCTTGTTTTGCTAGCTGTGGTCAAGCAACACCTTTTGTGGCAGTGCAAATTGCCAGTGACACAGAGCACTGCGCCATGGCATGGTAGGGCATCACTCAGATAAGCCAAAACAAAATTAATTTCTCTTGCCTATCTTTCCATGGCAGACACTAACCTAACCTGCCTGTCTGAGCTCTTGTATCTTGCCCACAGCTTTGTGAGCTTTGTCTAAGCACAACTTCAGTTTACAGGACTGGCAAGAAATCCTCCACTGGAGACAGTGCCGGAAAGGTCACCAGGTGTGTCAGAGAGCAGCTGGATCTGTGTAACAACCTGTATTTCTTGTAGTATTTTCAAATACTCAGCCACGACATTTGAGTCACAGGGTTCAATAGCAAAGAGTCTCTGTCCCACTGGCTGTCACAACAGTGTTGGCAGCCTCCTGCTCCCCAGGCCAGAAGTCACCAGTGCATCACTTGAAATAAGTGCTGATTGCTGTTCCTAATTACTTGATCAATTAATAGCTGTCATAAAGTTTTACAAGACTACTTAAACATTCCTCTTTCATTATACCCGAGACTGGTGCCTCCATTTTAGCTGTAACTGAGGAGGCATAAAGAGCAGTGGGAAGATGCAGAGAAACAGCTGTAAACAAACATCACTACAAACAGCACTACCATACAGCACTATAAGCACCTCAGCAGCCTGGCTGTGCACACACTCATTTCAGTGATGTAGCCATAAAAAGGCTGCAGATATGGTTCTCTCATTTTTTGACTGTAAACAGCTTTAATTCAGTTTTGCTTCTGTTGTGTAACTTCTGTATTTGCATATCCTTGTATTTCTGCTACACATTATGAAACATGGGCAGACTCTTTGTTTCCCAAGAGAGACTAATAATCAAAAAATAAACCATATAGATTTTTAAAGGGTTTTTAACTCTAAGGCTTTCTTTGAAAATGCAAGACCATAAGCCACTTACTCACCCTCATGTGCCCTCACAGCATGCCCTGTGTGAGATGTTTACTTTTTGCCTATTTTATGTAAATATATATATATTACTAAAGTTTTTAAATTTAAAATACGCTGTTCTATTTTAAGATGCCAAACACTCAAGAAATATCTGCCTGTCCCAGTGATTCTGTGCTGCCTCTGCTGCCCACTGCAACCCTTTTGACTGGACAGACTGGTTCCTGCAGAAGGGGACATGTGGCGTGGCCCCTCTGCAGTTTCAGGGGGACCTGCTCAGCAAAACTGACCCTGCAGAAGGGCCCACACACTGGACCCTGGCATGGAGAGGGAAGAAAGCTGCTGTCTTGTGTGGAAACCTGGAGTCTCTTCTCAGCATGCAGGTTTGGCTATCCTGACCCTTGGGCTCTGTTCTAGTTAGACTAAATGAGTGCATTTATTATACATGAAAATTGTTTGCCAAAGGAGTAGGAGAGGCCAAAAGCAAACATTATTAATCCCCTAAACATTACTGTACTGCAGCCAAGTTTGTAACAAACACAGCAGTAGGGATGGTTGTTTGGTATAAATTGCCTTGTAATCATTTCCACAAGCTGAGGCTCGGTCCCAGCACGCCTGACACGCTCGTGGGGCGCAGGAAATGCAGACACAGCCTCTCCAAATCCAACACCCCCACACCAGGGCATCCCCTGCCCTTCCCACAGCCACTGCCACCCCAGAGCAAGGGAAGGACTTTGCCTCCCTGACACTGCTCAGAAAACCGGGCTGGTTCTTCTGTAAACCCCTGTATCCCTGAGGATGCTTCCCTAATGCTGGTAATTGTGTGTCAGTAGGGCAGTGGTTTGCTATGTTAGAACAGTGCAATTTTACACAAAGTTAATGCTAGAGGTCAAAGGGTTAGACATTGAAGAAAAGCTAAAAATATTAAAAAAACTTGAAGGCTTAAAAATTTAAACTGTGTGAAGTTTAATTCCAGCTGGGCAATTACAATACTGGAAAACAGGCAGAGGCATGGCAGGCTGAGCCCACTTCACAGGGCAGCCTTTGTGGTGGAATTGCTTCTGGTGTCTCCACAGCAACTGAACAGACCCTGGGCTCTCATGATGGGAGTGATGAGCAAATGTATTGGAGAATTTCTCAGGGACTCTGGGGCTCCATGCCAGCAAGTCAAAGGAAGAATTGGGAGCAATTTCTCTGAGCTGGGAACCTTCTTCAAGGCATGCTAACATAGCCCAGTGCTTTGTCTTGTCACAGGGGTCTGCAGGTACACTTCTGACTAATGAAATGCTCAATAACATCATTGTGAGAAATTTTACTAATGTATCAAAGCATCCTTGGCGTTATTAGCATAGCCACATAATTATCCTCAGAGAAACTTACACCCATCTGTTAACGCCCATAAATTATTGTGCGGATTTCTTTTATACCTTTATTTTCAGTTTCTGGGAAGGATACATCACTGGGTACTTAATATAGTCATTGCTTCAGAACATGTAAGCTGCCCATGCCTGCAGTAAAATGTTCAGGAGGCAGAGTGATGCTGGCAGCATCATCTAAAAGCTCAGCAAGCCAAAGCCTAACTGTGCTCAGGGTGTGATGCAAGAATATGATGCACCCCTTTAATTGCACAAGAGATTTCTTAAAAAGACAGGAATTAAAAAGTGAGAATGGGGATGAACAAACTTGTGTTAGCCTAAGTGTGAGAAAAAACGATTTGTAGCAGGGAAAAAATTCTTCACAGTAAAAGGCAGAGAGCCTGATCTGAAATTCCAAGCTAGGATAGCAATATCGGTGCATTCTAGATATCCTGATACCCTAAGTTGCTAGCCATATGTGTCACATATCTGACACTTTTTTATTTAGACTGGAGATACCAGATTATAGATCTAATCTTCTGGATTTTCTAATAATCCTCACAAATTTGGCATGAATGTAGTAAAAGAAGTTGTGTTTGAACCAAGAAATCAGTTGTAGCACTTTTAGGTCTTGGATTCAGACAGCATAATACAATTTTTTCATGCAGACCCATTGTATGCTTATCTTTATGGTCCTTAAATTACTTATTCCACTATTGAGAGTATGCTATTCTGGGCATATATGATATGTTCATTTTACTAAGACTGTTAGCTACAAAAAAATTAGGACTTGAAAAATATATCTTGCTTTTTATAAAGAGCTGTGTTACACTTTTATTCAAGTTATTTTAGTAAGTCCTTTTGATTCTCTTTTTTTTTCATTTGCATTTGCTTGACATTTCTACACAAGGTATCTGCTGACTATTCTGGTTCTCTCTAAGAGGGATAAAAGTAAGGAACATCCTTCCCCTCCTTTGATCACTTTGCAGCCTGGGAGCTGCAAACTGCTGTTCAAATATTCAAAGCTTACAGGAGCAGAACACAGTATTTAATGTTGCATGCTGGAGTGCTGGCAATTGCTGCAAGTGGTTCACTGTAGTACAGTAGTTACCAGCATTGCCTCATTTATTAATCATAGAAATGTTGCATGCAAATTAGCGAGTGAGATGTGCATCACAATATAGTAATCCAAAAATCTGTCTTCACATGTATTAATGCCCGCAAACTTAGCACATTATAGCACTGTGTGGTTTCTCCATTACATTCCAAAACCTGCCAAAAGCTCACTAAAAGCTGTGTCACAAGTGTTTTCTTTTTGTTGCTTACTTATGACTTTCTAAAGAGTGAGAGTATTTAGCTCCTGGGCACTTTTGTGTCTGCCACTTTTCAGGATTCTTTTTTGGGCTAATGTTCTGTCAGCCAAATATCAATATTTCTCTTGCTATAACACAGTTTAAAAATGTATTTTTTCACTAGTAGGAACATGGTGAGCACCACTGTCCTCCACTTCAGCACAATTTCATAAACTCTTCCCTGCTCTGAAAGCTGCTCCATTTCACATCCTGACCTTGTAAAATCCTAGGCACTGTGCAGGGAAAATCTCATCTTTTAATCTCTTGCTTTCTAACTACTCCAAATATTTTTTCAGGAAGGTCAAGGTGAGAATGAAGGAATTCGAAATTTTGCACAGAACATTTTGCAAAGAAAGAAACACTTCACAGCAGATGGGGACAATTTGTGCAGTTGTATTCCCAGCCTCACTGACCTGCCAAAAGATGGGAAGAAACAGAGAAATGAGAGCAAAAATAGTTTGCAGGACAAAGGAAGAAGAGAGAACAAGACAGTGGAAGGCAGGCAAGAGAGGGGAAGCAAGGGAAGAGCAGAAGAAACATTATAATGGTCAATGCAAGGGAGTCAGAGACCCTCAGTGTGGTGACAGAGAAACTTTTGGAGTTAGCTGTGCAAAAATCCAGTTAACAGGATGTTTCCTTTACTGTGATAGTTACCTAACATTTAACCATTGTACAGACACAGTCTCCATAGGCTACACCACAGAGATAAAAGCAAAAGGCATAAACTGAAGTGACTGAGTCAAGTGGTAAAAAAACACAGCACAAACCAACACCTGAGAAAGTCATTACCTATCTGTTTCCAAACCTACAGGAGGTGGGGTAAGGTAAAGTCAAATGCATTAAACAGGTAAAAGTAGAAGGGAGAAAGCTAAGCTAAACAGTTTGAACTGTACATATTTGAAGAACATGCTAAACCTTTTTTTAAAAAAGAAGGAAGCTACTGTTAAGGTTTAAAGCCAATGTACAACTACAATGAAAACAAGAGATGCAAAACATCCACAAGAGTAACTGCAGATCATTTCATTATGGCTGGTGACACTAACGTGAGCTGCATTCATTTGTGTAGCATTGAGAGTACTGCAGGCAAAAAGAAGTAAGTACAAATACAAAAGAAAGTAAAAAGAATATACATAGGGATTAGCAAACTGATGCCTTTAACACTTTGCTCCTGGGATCGTTATTATTATGGGTATTTAGTACAACATATGGCCTTTTATTGTCAGGTTAAAAAACAAGCTTTGTTTAGAAAACTCCCCAGTTTTATGGGGTTTTTTTCAGTTTCATCTCTGATCCTACTTTGCTCTCCTGCACTAAACAAACCATCACTGGTCTAATATAGTAGTTTCTCACTGCACTGAGTCAAAATCAGCAATCATTCCTGGGTATTACTTACTGTCACTTGGCTCATGGTGGCTGTTTTGTCACCTCCTGGTCTCGGATCCCACAGAGGAATAATGGCAGTATAGAAGCTGAAGCTCTATAAAAAGTGTCAACCTAATATCAGAGGAGGAGCTAGGCATAAGGGGTTGGCTTCACAAATGTAAATATTTCATAATTTATTTAGCAATGTGGCTTTGCTTTTTCCCCCGGGCAAAAACTTTAATAAAGGAATAGGTCTGCTGCAACAAAGGAAACAACAGCAAAAAACAGAGACAAGGACACATCCTAAACCCATTAATATCAGGAGGAATTTGCCTTCATCTTCAGTGGAAACTGAACTTCAAAGACATGGGAATCACCCATAAAACCTAAGGGGTAAAATCTGAACCTTCCATAGTCTCTGACACAAGCTGTGCTTGAGGGTGGTAGGGTGGTCTCGACACAATGAAAATGTCCCCAGCAGGAGTTGCATGACCTTGGCCTGACCATGACCTTGTCCCTGGCACTGGCAGGTGGTGTCAGGACAGACCTCAGAGAGGCCTCATGCCTTTACAGAAGAACCTCTCTGAGGCACATGAGCTGGGCACAGATGAACCTCCTGTCTCTCTTTGTTCGTGGCTGTACTTTCAGTGCCCAGATCAGGAAGAACTGATATCCCCAACTTTATAGGTACATTTTTTTACATCTCAGTAGCTTAAGATATTCTTTCAAAGCCTGTCTCTGGCAGAATGAAAGCTCTGTCTTCTCAGTCCTGATTTGTGTTGTTAGAACTGAGGAAGCACATGGCCTGCTAAATGCTGGGAATGTGGGAAAACCAGGATGAGGGAACTCATCCCTGGGCATCTGCAGGTCTTGTTTTGGTACTCACACCATACAGCAAACAGAAATTCAAAGAACAGAGGTACTAACAGCAGAATTCATTTTCCAGTCCTTCCTTTGGATGACTCCTTGTGCTTCTTCCATTCCTGGGAATTCATAATATGACATGGTATCAAGTCGCTGGATGAAAGTGTGTATAATGTACAACCTGGAGAGGTTGCTACACTCTTGATGAGTTTATTTGCTCCTCAGAGAAAAAGTCCCTCTCTGTCCTTCATTATTTACTGGTCACCAAAATAAGTCTGACAACACAGATTCTTTCAAATAAACCAGATTCCAAAGAACAGTAGGAAAACGTTCCATGGGAATGTTTACCCTAACTAAGGCCTTTCCATTGATTTCTAATTATATTTCATATGTTTTGTATAGTGTTTGCATCCCCAGACCATTGCAGCCATATCAGGAAAGCAATGGCAAGCACTTTCAGAAAAGCCCCTTTAAAAGAGGTGTGTTTGACATGTTTGTATGTCTCTGTTCTATACAGCAATGATTTTCTGTCACTGGGTGTAAAGAGTTCTGTGAACAACCTTAAATTAAGCCACAAACATGACTACAAAATACAAGTTCATGCATGTTTTCCATCCATTAAATTTCTTATGGAATCCGAAGCCTCTCCTGGAAAACTATAAGAATATTTCAAAACCTGTGCTTTTTACAAGTCAGACCCATATTGTATGTAAAAATATACAGCTGGGGTTTTTTTAAAGAGTGAGCACTGCTCAGGACGCTGTAGGTACAGTGAACTTGGGATTTCAATACTTTTTTGTAATAAAATTTAGTATTTCTTGAATGCTAAATTCCTCTGGTTTTTAGTGCCCTCATTGCTAACAACCAGCACGTATATAATCAGTCTAAGAAAGGAGGGGCAAAGCATGTGGTTTGGCTGCTTTGAAAATCATGTCACAATGCTATTTGAGTCTGTGGGGTTAGCTTGGTAGTCCAACTGAAATGACTGTCAGCTAGACTGATAGTACAGGAAAGGTGAAACACTGTATTTCAGATAAGAAACTAATCTGCATTTCATGGTTCCCATCTTCTCTGGGAATATGAGCTGGTGCTTTGTGGGATCAAGTGACACTCCTAAACATAACACTGTTGAGCACAGCTGGTCTGATTGGCTTAGTTAGACCAGTGTGGTAAAGGCAAAGTGAAACTGAGCAGCTTTGTGGCCCTTACCCCTTTTACCATAAACAAGGTCTTTTCTAAGCAAGGGAACTTTCAAGGGCCCACAGCATTTGAAGTAACTCCAGTTTAATTTAAATGTAGTATTGCATAAAGTATTACAATAAGATGAACAGAGAAAAAATTAGAAGAGCCAAACTCTAAACAAATTTATGAGTGCACTGTACAAATTCATTCATATTTGTGCAAAGTATCCAGGAGAAGAGAAATATGTTTCCTCTAAAAGGATGTAGGTGTGGCTACTGCAGTGAACCAAGGAGATTAAAAAAAATCCTGTTGTTGTGTTGTGTTTGAAGTAATAATTAGAGTCTGGCGTCAAGTTTAAATGATAACTATGACTTTCTTCACACAGATCTTCTAAGCTTGAGAGACCAGTTTTCAAAAGCTCTCTAGCAAAGCTATTATCTTACCAGCATTACTTTGTCAGAAGAAGCTGTAAAAGGTTCATCAGAAACACTGAGGGTGAGTCTGGTTTTTCCAGTATCTTCTCAGGAATTGCCTTCAAAAATGAAAATCAGCTTTTCTGACAGTAATCTTTCATAATGATAGCTGAAAATTATGCAGTTGGCAAATTCTCAACAGCCTTGGAAATTGGACCTAATACATTCAAAGGCAAAAGCCTTTAAAGTATTTCACACATAGATGGTTAGCCAATATTCTCAATTAGAATACATGCTTTTCTTCTTAAAGAAAACCACCCATACTATTTCTTTCACTGCTGAAACAGGTTTGTATCTGTTAGTTCTTTGAATTTCCTGATTTGAATGCTCCCAAAAGGAGTATTTCAGATTCCTATAGCACCCTGTCCCAGATAGCTTAATACTGAAAAAGGTTCCAGTAAGTCTTGGACATGGATGTATGAACACCATATAAAAAGACAAATTTATTCCTGCAGAGCTCTGGTATTGTAAAATAAAGCATTCAGAAGTGCTTAGCTCCCTGAAGTATGATGGCTCTCACATTTGATTTAGGATATGTAGGAGTGGTACAGATGAGATGTATGCCTATGGGTGGAGGGATAAAGAGTGTTTTATATTAACAGACTCAAATGGTTCATTTCCTTCCTTCTGTGGGCGCCCTTCCAGTCCACTACAGCAGTTCTGCTGCTAAACAGTTTTTCTGAGTTTGATCTGTTACTAGTCACAAGATTATCCCAGCTTCATGCTAAGCTTTGACCTAGGCTTAGTTACAAGTGTTTTCTCAAAGCCCAGTGAAATGCTTTTCACCCTCAGTACATAGCTTGGTTTCTGCACACAGTCTTCTGCTAGTGGAGGACATATAATGGACACATGCAATGTCCTTTCCAGATCACAGTAGGTGGAAGCCTGGTTTGAGACTACACTGGAACATCCAGTAGCATTGACATTTTAGGCAATGGCTGTTAAAAGTTCCTGGAAAAGCAACAAGTATTTAAAGGCCAGAGGGTTCAGAAAGTCAGCAGGAGCTTAACTGGCACCAAAACATGGCACAACAAAAAGAGTGAAGAGGGTTATCTTCTGCAGTTTGCTTTTTGAAATGAGAAAAATGGAAACAATTTATGCAAACAGGAAGGGAACAGCACTTTTCAAAGAGTTTTGAACTGCAGATTTGTGGAGTGCCTGCTTCTTCCTAAGACAGAATAATACTTAGAAACTCAGCTAGTAGGTGAAGGCATTGCACTGACATCTCACCTGAAACAGCAAGGTACCTCTTTTAATCTCTGCCAACAGGCTTAAAGGAATGAAAGACCTTGAGCCCAAAGTAAAGGAAATCTTAGTGTCCCCGAAAGGATGGACTGCTTCCTGATGAGAAGGTGCTAAGGACATGCTGCTCTCCATGCAAAGCTGAAGGGGTGCCCAGAGAAACAACAGCATGTCCAGTAGGTGTGGGTAATCCTTGTCACGATAGCAGGCTGTTCCAGGACTACCGAGCAAAATATGGCTGAAAGAACAAGTGAGAACAAAACTTTTTTAAAATATCAGCCTCAGCCTGGGTAAAAACACGGGAAATTATACATTTAGTTGTAAAAAAAAAAAAACAAATCTGGAATGACACACTAAATATCCTCAACAAAGACCTGTAAATCATCTGAGCAGTATATTCTACTTAAGGTTTAAAAAAGGTACAACAGAATTTGGTCTTGATAAATAACTTGTGTGCAGGATCTAGAGCAGTTTTGTTGGGATGTCCAGCAATGCCATCACTCCATCTCTAAATGATTTTGAGGTTGGTATCATATCAACAGTATCAACCCCGCAAGTTGTGTAACAAGCTAATGATGCAACACTTCAGGATGAAGGTGGAGGTGCTGGTAGAATGACCAAGTCCCACCACACACATACAGTAAGAACCAACTCAGATTACATGAGGCTGCAGTCAAAAATAAACCATTAAAAATACTGTTTATTAAAAACACAGACACAACTAAACTGAATTTATATAAACTATCTAATTAACAGATTAGAAAGCCTGATATGATCTGTGTGATCTTCTAGTCTGACTTCTGGCATAATGGAGAGCAGATATTCCTGAACTCATCCCTGTCCGAACTAGATCATATCATCCTAAGGGAGACGCATATATTTTGATATAAATATTAAGAGAAAATTTGCCATAATTCTTGGTAACCCTCTCAGTTGTTAATTATGGGTAACTATAAATTAAGATTGCAGGTCTTGGATCTTTGTCTGTCTGAGCTAAGGCTTGGATTTTTAAATTAATATTTACACCATAGAATTGTGCATAAAGGGCCCTCATTAACTTTCTCTTTGATAAGCTAAATAGGTGGAACTCCTTGGGCCCCACATTAGAAGGAGAGTATCCTTTAATCACGTCTCATCTCTATTCTATGAAATCTTTCCAATTTTTCATCACTCAATTGTGATCTGATAGAATTCCTTTTCAGTGACTTTTTCCCAGCAGAGGATTTCCTATGAGATTTGCTGGGCCCTTGTTCTTTCTGGAATATATATTCTGCTTCTTTATTTGTATCAGGCAAAAATGCTTTCACAATGATTTTGAGAAGAATAAGGTTCAAAGGGAGGTATCAGGGGTTATCACAGAGTATTTGTCAAGAAGGAGACTGAGGACAGGACAGATCTCCTGAATTCCATACTGGCACTACAGTACTGCACATTTCCATGTGAGGCTGAATGACAGAGGCCATGGCCAGATGCACTGTCAGCTGACGGATACAATCCTGGGGTCAGATTGAATGCTGCCATTTTTTTCCAGATATAGCTAAAAGTCACCTGGTGAAATATGCTTTTAATACTGTCCTCTGTCTCCTACTGCAGAGAA
Source organism: Dicaeum eximium (assembly GCA_013396995.1). Classification (NCBI taxonomy): domain Eukaryota; kingdom Metazoa; phylum Chordata; class Aves; order Passeriformes; family Dicaeidae; genus Dicaeum; species Dicaeum eximium. The sequence goes on from VWZP01005025.1 coordinate 1,520,190, forward strand.
CAGAGATTGTCTCCAGCATCAATCTGTGTTGGGTCAAGCATCAAACTTGCTGAACCATGCAGACCAAGCAGAAGAGATCCTGTGATAAAAGGTCCAATGCAAGACCAGGTTTCATTATGAGTTTCATTTCTTTGTTCAGTCAAACCGCGTGCACCAGTCAGGATTGGCTCTGAGAACTTCCACTGTAAACTAATACAAAAGAGGCTGAAATCTAGGCCACAGCTAGAAATAATTCTTAGGAAGCTCTCTGGGTTTCCTGGAGGGCAAGGTGTGGCTTTGTGTGTGGGAGGTAAACGCCAGTGTTTTTCTGTTACCAATAATTATGTGCAGCTTGAGTTTCAGTAATGAGAGCTACATATGCATGCTGGAAAAAAATAGTGTATCTGACACTGGGATTACATGTTCCAAGATAAATGTCTTACATTGCTTGTTATCTTTGTTATTTTTGTGATTAGAACTTTTAAATGTCCAAAAACATGCTCATATTTTATCAACACATAAGAAAAAAATACAGTTACTGAGAGTTTGTAACATAAAAGAGAAAGAAATCTTGTAAATCTTCATATTAGCCCACCGTTCTGTCTAACATTTTGCAAAAACTTCTTACACTAGCATTTGTTTCTATTAGCTTCTTTATTAGCAAATAATTTTGCTTTTGATGTTTTTTATTATCACTGCCAAATACAGAATACACTTTCCAGAAAGTTATCCTGAGGTGAACACCCAACAATGAAATATCAGTCTTAAAAGATTTGATAAACCAATAAAGAAAATCTTATCAGAGGAAACAGGCTTTGTATCTTAAATCAAAGAGATACTGCAATTTTAATGACTATTCATCAAAATATAGCAATACAGGCAGGAAAAAACCCCAACTTTAATGTAGCTAAAATGCAGCCTGTTAAATTATTTTAAAAGTCCATTCATTGCACTGTCTAACCCCCTATCATATGAATATTATGGAAGATATTCTAAAATTCTTATAAAACATTTTAAAGGGCTTTTTTTTTTTTTTTACTTAATTTTAAAGTTGCATAGCATCATAGGTTTTCAGGCCAGAAGAAAGCATTTCTGTAGTAGCACCTAAAAATTATGTTGCAATAATTTTGAACAAGGAGAAAATTCTTCTCTATCTGTGGGCAAATTGCATGCGGAAAAACAAGCAAAAATATTGGTTATACCAATTTCTATTTATTTCAGCAAAATTGTTCCACTACTGCACAAATATGCCTTAATATAAATAATGGGAATTTAATAAATAAAATGAAAACACATTCTGAGAAATATCTGCCTAGAAATACATCACTCTAATCTTGGATAAACTCCTTCTTTTTCCATACATGAAGGAGTGTTTTATTATGGCAGCCCAAGCTATGTGTAATTGCACCAGCAGAAAGATACAAGCATCACTTTCTGCAAAGAGAGCCACACCTCCCAAGAAACACAAGTTTTTCTACATACCCACAAGGTTGATGAAATGTTGCCATTGACTATCTTCCCTTTTACAGGATGATTCTTTAGAAAAGGGTAGGGATCTCCAGAAGCAGCACAATTAATTCAGCAAAATACCAGGCTGGAAACAGTAGATGCTTCTTCAGTACTTTGCCATAGGTAATTATTGGATAAACTTCTCAAAAAGTCTAAATTTGTCAAAATACAACTTTATTGTCCATAGAATTTCTATTTGGGGAAGTATTCCAGTTTTCTACACCAGACACTTGAAACTCTAGCAACCTCCATTATCTTTTTTGTTTTTTTCAGCTAATATATAATTAATGCATTATCTAGTATTTATAATCTACTAACCAGAAGTGCTGACACACTGGTAGTAAATCAAATACCCAGTACTAGCCAGGCTGATCTGTCCAGATAAGGATAATGGCCTGCTATGCCATCTTGATAAGCCCTGTGGGAAGAAATTATTATAATGTTGGTTATAACCACATGTTTACTACTCTCTGGACATCCATACATAAAGTCATTTTTTTAAACTCAAATGGGTTGAAAATTGGATACTCATATGCAGCAAACTATGGAATTTCCATAATTTTTAAATTATACATTTGCAAGGTTTTTTTGCAAGAATTCCTTATAAAATGCTTTCTTTTTAAAATCCTCTCCTTTGCTTAATTCTTCCTTAGATTATGTATATTTTGCTCAGTCAGGCCTCCAAGAGCTTTGCTTCTTTTTCTTTCTCACATGCACAAAACCACACACACATTCTGAGATGTTTGGCACACAGCATTTGAACACATCACTGCTTTTTGCACAGTGTTTCAGCAGGAAGGTTGCACTATGAGCTGCTGCAGAACAACAGGAGGGGAGAGCCAGGGAGCTACAGGTCTGTCAGCCTCACCTCTGTCCCCAGGACAAGTCTGGAGCAAACACAGCTGGAACACTTCTCCTAGCACTTGAGGGACACGAAGGTGACTGAGAACAGATGGTGCAATGTGGCTTTACCAAGGGCAAACCTTTGATGGGCCGACTGGCACAACAAAGGAGGAAGAGCAGTGCTTGCTATTTCCTTGACTTCAGGGAGGCCTTCAGCATGGACTCCCACAGTGTCCCTACAGACAAAGGGTTGACGTACGGAGTGGAAAAATGCACAAGGTGGAGGGATGATCAGCTGGGCTGTGCAGTGAAACGGGTGTTGGTCAGCAGTGCAAACTCCACAGGAAAAGGAAGCTGGTTGCTAATGGTGCTCCTCAGGGACCTATACAGGGGCTAAAACTCTGAATGTCCTTTTTAATGGCATTCTCAGAATGTTCAGATGTGTTTTGCGGGCAGGAGTGGCAGTACTCAGGAAGATAAAGCTGCTGTTCAGAGGGGTCTTTGTTCGTTTTTACCATTGTTTGCTTTCTTAAGCCTAGGATTTTTTACACAAAAGCATGAAGATTGTGAAAAAATTTTAACAAGCAGGAACACTACAGAATGAAAACTCAAAAAATTAATTTGGTCTCTTTATTTACCCATAGTACACCAAACCTTTTTAAACAGTCAGTCTGCATTCCTCATTTGCTGGGTGATGTACCTGGAATCTGGTATCTTGAATGATCCTGAGCATGCAGACATTAATTGTGAATCTAATTGAATATAGTTGTGGTTTGAATGCATGGTGCTAAATATTTGTAAAATGACCTTTAGGTGTCTTACACTGGGCATTCTAAGTGTGTTTGATCAATTTTCTTTTGACAGACTAGTTTAATTTTCCCATCTGTATAATGGATATCATGCCTTCTTTCCAGTAAGCATCTTAATGTTTGTACACAGCTCAGGTACTGCAAAGAAGAGCAACCCAGAAAAGCATATGAAAATAAATTTTTTTGGTGTTGAGTTATGGGATGAGGACAGGGCATTGAGAGCATATAGTAAGATCTAGTGTTCATCCTGAAATATTAAATAATACCCAACTTTATTGTGCATGATACCCATTTTATCCATTGGAGAAATTACCGTGGGTGACTGAAAACACTGAAATTAAAAGACTGTAGACAAGATCCACTAAGGAATGCAAGCCTGTAAGTCTCAAACAGATGATCCTGAAAAGCTACCCACACAGTTCCTGCATAGGCACCTGGTAATTTAATGAAATGCACCCCTGGAGAAACAGCTCTGGGTATGCCTGAGTCTGGGAACAATGTGGAAAGAGCTAAGCAGTTTAGCATTTATTTTGTGCTTACGCCTAGCTGGGTAAACAAGAGACTATTCTACAGTGGAGGCCCCAGATGGCTTGCTACAATAATACATACCAAGCACCACTGCCTTGGGCTCTCTACAAAACACAATTGCAGGCTTTCTCTCAGAAAATGATGGTATTGATGTCCATCTTTCATAGGACAGCATATTGTGGTGGGCCCATGCCCAACTCCTTCCTCAGCTGAAGAGAGGTGGGCTCAAAGATAGATTCTCCTGCCACAGGAGCACCTCCCACCACTCTGACTATTCCACCCTGGTGAGACCACGTTGTCTGTTCTTCACTGTGCAAAAAGCCCAGCAGAGCATCAGGCCAGGAGTGTAGAAGGAACCAGACTCCTTCAGCCCAGAGGTGAGAGCATACAGAGAAACTGAAGCTGTGTACAAACATTCTATATAACTTGTTTTTTGCTGTGTAACTTTTAAAGTAAACTACAGGGAGAATACTGAGACCTGGCCAGTAGTCAAATCTTGTTTCCTTTCAGAAGGAGGGGGCCCCAGCCTCGCTATTTGATTCAGCACTTTCTGGATCTTATTTGACACACAGCTATAACTTCAGCTGGAAGAGTGAAGACAGTTCTCACCTCAGAAAAACCTGCAGGCTTGTGGTTTCACTGCTCCATTGATAGGTAAGATGATACCTCCAGAGGCTGGAAAGTCCTGTCTTCTGTATCCTTCTTTAACTTTTCAAGTACCAGTTAAGCAAAGCCACAAACACTAACTTTGCTACACGTTCCATGGTGTTCAGCAGCCCCTGGGAACGCTTACCAGAGAGAAGCTGCGAGCATGAGGGGCCTGCTGAGGGTACAGATGTGATCCCAGCTGTACAACTGCTCTGCAGTCTCAAGGCTGAGGTGCTCACAGGCACAACAAAACTAAACCTTTGGGGTGCCCCTTCATTATCTACACAGCACTGTGAAGGGAAGGAGACAAACAGTATGTGCTCTCAACCTTCAGGTAATGAAATTTAAAAAACCAAACCAAAACAAAACAGGAAAATAGCAAAATGCTGGTTATTACAGAAAAACAAACAAACAAAACCCAAACCAACCAACCAATCAACAGATCAAATCAAAAAACAAAACCAAAACCAAAACAACGCCCCCAAAACAAAAACAAAAAGGAAAAACAAGAAAACCTTACAGCCCCAAAACAATAAATTCTCTGATAAATTAATGAATCCAGAGGCACCTTACCCTCTTTTCTCACCTCTTTCTATATTTTCTTACTTAATTTAATTTCCCCAGGTGAATTTTTGTCCTTTCGACTTAATCACAAAATATTTTTTCAATTGTTTGAATTGACAGAACAGAAAAAAACAAAACAGTGCTCTATTGATAGACCACTCAAAATGATGTTTCACTACTTAGCTGGGTTAATTTACAGAAACTTTTCCTCCAAAAATGTGTAAGTTTTTCCTCCAAATTTTATAATTTTTCCTCCAAAATTTATAAGTGCTGACATGGAATGAATGTCTTCATTCACTAGAGAACTTGCTTGTTGAGGGGTTTTGGGTGGGTGGGTGGGTGGTTGGATGGGGGGTTGTTTATGTTTCCAGGGTTTTTTTCCATTTTTTTCCCCAGTTGTTTTGTTTTTAACCAAGCAGCTTATTCCAAAAGATAGGTTTCTTGACAATGCTACTTAAGTTGTAAAATAAGAGTATCCTGCAAAAATATTATTTGCACAGAACAGAGTTCGTAGCAAAACCAAGAAAAAGACCTTGGAACTTCTATTAAAAAACTAAAGTAATACTATGCATGCATTTATTAGTTGGGCCTTCTATTGAAGTTATAATTGTACCTTGTCAGTGATCTCTACCAAATCCTCCGTGTGTTTCTGGTGTCTTTTTGTTGTCCCTCCCCTGCCCTAGGAAGTTCTTGTATGATTGTGCATCATTATTTTGTTCCTGTGAGTCCTCGGAAGAAAGGTATTTGAATAATATTAGGAAGCTGTCATCTTTCTTGCTAGGAGGGAGAAAGATAATGTGTTTTTTCCTCATGTAAGCACCCAGTGATCTCAACAAAAACAGCATTGCAAATTGGAACTACAAACAACACAGAACTCCCTGTATGCTCTGTTAATAGCAGTGATGAAAACCTCTGCTAATGACTCTGAGAAATAACATTGCAATCTCTCACATCTGCATCAGCTAGAGAGACAAAGTTACAGCAAGTCTTTGGTTAATATATTCTCAACAAAATCCTCTAAACCTCAATTACCATGGAAACTACTTATCCTTAAGGCAGTAAGGATAGCTGAAATATTTTCTCTTGACAAAAATGGGAGTGAGGCCAGAAATATATGGGATTGTGCATAATGAGGCCTTTGATCTTTCATTTCTGTGTTAAGCAGAAGTAATCTCAGTGAAGCAACTTGAGTTGCAGAACAAAATTTGTTTATAGGACAGAACAAGGCTTAAGACATTCTCTAGTTCTGGTTATTTCTAGGTATTTTTTCCATTATCTTCCTATGTTTATGTCAACAGATTTCTTTTTCCTTTTTCTAGTGAGAGAAACATAGTAAGGACAAATAGTATTTGTATACAAATTTAGTAGACATCAAGCTTTGAAAAAATGTTTGGGACAAATGGAACTAAGCAGTCCCATTGAGGCTCAGAATTTTGCAGTCTGAGATTAAAAATGTTAATTATTAAAAATCTCCAATTTAGACTAGGTCCCCCCAAATTCCTGAGTACTCAATTTCTATAAAACACTGTGTAGTCTTTGCTGTGCAGAAACATTTGCACACCTCTAAGCATGAAAATCAGCTCAGGAATAGAAAACCTCATTTCTGACTTTATGTAAATTGAATCTCTAATTTGCTGTAGGAGTTCCTTTTCATTTTAACATCAAGTTTTAACCAACTTTAATGGAATAAAAATAACTTTTGGGAACACGATAATCAAAACCCCTATGGTTCCTAATAAGCAGGTGCTCCCCAAAACTTAAATCACTGTGAGCAAAAGTCTGAATGTGAAAGTGTGCACACGGGCAGGCACTGCTGGGCCATGATGTTACCTGCATTAACGTAAACCCACCACTGTGTCATGTTTGCTCAAAGCTTCCCACTTTGACAGCTAACTCGGTTTATAAAATACACTGGACCATGAAATACACTGATTTTATCTCCAGGTTCGCTGTCTGCTGAGCAACGAGCCCGGACATGTCCTGGGTCGAGAGAGGTGACTGTGCCGTGCACTGGAGCAGGCTCAGCCCTGAGTATTGTCTGCATTTTGGGCACCACGGTGTAAGAAACACATTAAACTATTACAGGGTGCCCAGAGGAGGGCAACAGAGGTGGTGAAGGGCCTTGAGGGGAAGCCGTGTGAGGAGCAGCTGAGGGTACTGGGTCTGTTCTGGAGGAGCTGAGGGCAGAGCTCACTGCAGTCACAATTCCTCCTGAGGGGAAGAGGAGGGGCAGGCACTGATCTCTGCTCAGTGACAGTGACAGGAGCCGAGGGGGTGGCCTGGAGCTGAGTCAGGGCAGGTTTGGGTCGGATATCAGGAGAAGTTTCTTCATCCAGAGGGTGTTTGGGCACTGGAACAGCTCCCCAGGGCAGTGGTCACAGCACCAGCCTGAGAGGTCCAGGAAGTGTCTGGACAATGCTCTCTGGCACATGGTGTGACTCCTGGGGTCCTGTGCAGGGCCAGGAGCTGGACTGGACGATGCTCGTGGCTCCCTTCCAACGCGGAATACTCTGTGACCGCGGAATACTCCGGGACTCTGTTTGCAGCACCCCCCGCTCATCACCGCCCTGACCGAACCGGCCCGGAGCCCCCCGCCCGACACGGGAGCCCCAAACTGCGCATGCGCGGCTCCGCCCGGCGGGGCAGAGGCCAAGGGTGAGGGGCCGGCCCCGCCCCGCGGCAGCAGCGCCATGGCGGGTGAGGGCAGCGCGCCCGTGCCGGGGGATGGCAGCGGCCCGCCCGCCCCGGAGCGGGTGCTCTTCCCGCCCACCTTCAGCGTGTCAGAGATCAAGAACAAGCAGCGACGGCACTTTATGTTCCTTCGCTGGAAGCAGCAGCAGAGGAAGGTGGGGCGGGCTGTTGCCGTGGGGCGGGGGAGGCCCGGGTGTGGCGGGTCTGGCTAACGGAGCGCTGTCCCTCTGCCCGCAGGAGAAGTTGGCCCTCAAGAAGAAGCGGAGGAAGGAGCGAGAGGCCCTCGGACACAAAGTAAGGGTTCCGGCCGCAGGAACGGTGTGTGAGGTCCGGTGTGGAGCGAGGCCGCTCCTGCCACGGGGTCCTGCCGCTCTGCCCGCAGCTGGGGCTCCTCAGCTTCGTCAGCCAAAGGGTTTCTCCACAGACTTCAGAGAAGTGGAGCAGTGAATACAGTGAGGGAGATAAAACACTGCAACAGGCTGCCCAGAGAGGTGGTGGATGCCCCATCCCTGGAAACATTCAAGGCCAGGTTGGAGGGGCTCAGAGCAATCTGGTCTGGTCGAAGATGTCCCTGCTCACTGCACTGGAATAGATGGCCTTCAAAGGTCCCTTTCAGCCAAACCATTCTATGATTGTGTGCTCTCTGTGCTTGCTGGCTGTGGTGGCCTTCAGAGACACTGTAGTCTAGCAGAGTTATCAAACAGCTGACTTCAGAAACCCTGTTGCTCCTTGTGTTAAATGATGCTGTAAACAGGCAGGATGAGTTTTAAACTAATGACATAGAACCACTCCTGAAAAGTTGTCTCTGATGTGTCTGCCGTGGCATTTGTGTTGATTAGGAATGATACTCTAATATTAATTTTTGTATAGATTAAAACAATCAGAGTCAACCAATCCATGCCCAGACCAGTTATCTGCTGGATTCCAAGCCTAGCTGTGTACAAAAGTTTTGCTTCCTTCCCTGGACTGATTGATAGTCAGATGTGAGTTCCTGTATTACAACAGTCTCACAAGAGTAATGTAAGTTAACAGGGTAAACATTCAAGGCTATTAGTCATTAAATTCTAGATATCAAGGTTAAAAAGTTTTGCAGTTGAAAGCAGAATCCTTTTCCTCCACAAAAGAAATAGAAATGGAAAGAAAGTTCTGTATTTTTGTCTTGTTTTGAAAAGTGACATTGTTCCAGTGGTGCTTCTCTCCATCTGATGCTCTCTGGTGACCCAATACCTGTGCATATTGTAATCAAGGTTATGTAACTCCTTTTTAAAAGTGGCACCAAATAAATAATACTTGCAGTTCTATGTAGAAATACAAACAATATTGTGGTAATATGCATGTGGTACTTGCAATGCATTTAACAATGACATCAATACGTTACGTTAATAAACTTTATGTATTTTAGGCACCTCCAAAAGCCGTACCAAAGACTATTGAAAATCAGCGAGTGTATGATGAAACCACTGTAGATCCCAATGATGAAGAGGTAACTGCTTTGATTTCTGCATGTGCTATTAAGCTAACCATTTTTTTCCTAAGAAGGGACATAAACTGATTGATGAAACTGAACATTCCCCACTTTCCTGTTAATCTGTTGATTAACTACTTTTTACACATGATGGCTTTACTTAGAGGTGATACCCTTCTTTCATTATCTGTATTAAATAATTGGTTTTTGCAGTACTGATACTGGTAGTAAAAGCTGCCATGTTCATCACACTAGATTTTTACAAACATGAAAACCACATGCCTTCAGGTGATTAATTACAGAATAGGTCTTGTGAATTAAAATTTAGATCAGATTGAACAATTGTTCCTTAGTTATTTTGTACATGGTGGATTTAACAAAACTTCTGTTCTTCTAGGTTGCTTTTGATGAAGCAACTGATGAATTTGCACCATATTTTAATAGACAGACAGTTCCCAAAATTCTTATTACAACATCAGACCGACCTCGTGGGGTATGTATGTTTTACTTGCAAACCAAATGGTTATAAGATACCAGGGTTTTTATCCTATGATTGTTACATTAAAATTGAAAATAATAGCATTCAAACGTATTTTTTCTGTCATTTTATTTAGTGCCCAACAATAACCTTGTATGTGTATGTAATCTGTTGGTTTCTCTAGCACTGCTTTTTTTCCTCCATTAAAAAAAAATCAACATTGTGCATGTCTTCTTGTATTGAAATGATCAGCATTGCCTGATTGAAGAGATTACTGACATTTTTGCAAACCATAAAAGAAATTGCTTTAAAAATAAGAAAAAATACACCTCAAACAGTTTGCCTGAAAACTCACACATGAGTTCATGTAGAAATAGTTATACTGTATTTTGTGATGCTGTGAACGTTTTGTAAACCAGTGTCCTTTATAAATAATGAGTGTGGAGAGTATGCTTTTTGCATTTTCCTACTTTTCTGTGATGGAGGAAGGGGAAAAAAAAAAGTCCTTACAAAAAATCTCTGGTGTGCTGCAGTCTTTACTGCAAATAAATGTTTTTGCACTAACTGAATGAAGTAATTTAAGAAAGTAACTTAATAGCTTATCTTCAAATCTTTATAGAGAAAATGGAAGTAATACATGCTCAGGGAACGTAGTTGGAATGATGAACCCTCTGTTCTCCTAATGGCTGAATTCAGCGCTGAATTCTGCACATTGCAATTCAACTCCCCTGTTTTGCAGAGAACAGTAAGATTCTGTGAGCAGCTGGCTACTGTTATTCCCAACTCACATGTCTTCTATCGAAGAGGACTGGCTTTGAAGAGAATCATTCCACAGTGTATTGCAAGGGACTTCACAGATTTAATTGTCATTAATGAAGATCGCAAAATACCAAGTATCCTTTTGTGTATTTATCAGGGAAAGAAAACAATTCTGTCCTGTGCAAGATCTACTTTATTCTGTTTTCTCTTCACAGTACAAATTTCAGAGCTAAAAACCACTGTGCCAACTTGAGTGTCTGATGGCTAATGGAACTTGGAATTATTAAAGCAAGTGTATAGATATGTTGGCACTTTTTTGTTGTTTGTAATGCATGGATGAGCACTGTTATTATTAACAAGTTTTTCTGACCAGGAAGATCCGTTTTTCTGGCTAGATAAAACATTACAAACTCATTAAATGAGAAGGCAATAGAGGATAACCCTTGTTAGCATGTAATGGATATCCTTCAGAAAGCTAGTTAACTAGTTTGGGAATGTACATTTGAATATACAACAAAACCTTGGGCATAGATTATGGATCTAAACCTCTAATGTAGTACTGCATTTTGCATAGAATGTTTCTCTGTAAATTACATGCTCAATTTTACCAGCCTTTTTTTTAACTTGGTGCACAGATGGTCTTGTTTTAAGTCATCTGCCTGATGGTCCAACTGCTCATTTTAGAATGAGTAGTGTGCGTTTGCGTAAAGAAATAAAGGTGAGGCTCAAAAAAATTTGAAAAGTGGGTTATCTGTTGGTTAATGATAAATACATCCAGTCTACTTCAACAGTCAGAACTGCATTTTGATATGATTCAGCTAGATCTTGCAAATGTGTTTTTTTGGTAAGCTAACAGGAGACTAAGGACTAGTGTATTCTAGTGTATTCTAGTGTATTCTATTCTTCATAAGCAGCATATTTCCATTTTCAAGCTTATTTGCTGTATTTCTTTAACTGCCAAATATTTTATAATCTGACAAGTATTTTTAAAATCATGTCATTAAATAGCAGATTATAACCTACATCAGTAGGAAATACCCCATGTCTACCATACACACAATAGGGTATATAAAATCAGCACTGTAAAAGGTTTCATTAAATGTAGTTTGTCATGAATAAAAACTAGTTCTTCTTGTTCCTATAGCCCTGTCACCTCTTCTGTAGTATTGCTTACCTAGCCCTAAGTAATTTGCAATAAAATGGGTTTTCTTCTTTGAAATAAGTAATCTCTAACTAGTTTTTATTCAAGAAGAAGCCCATATACTCTCAGACCCAAATATCTGTAGTTGGTATGAGTACAAAGGGATTATTCCTGTGATAGGTAGAGTGAATCTGCTATAACAGGTTCTAAGAGTAAAAAATAGTGCAGGAGAAAACATGAAGTTATGCTTTTTTATTGAATTTACATTGTTGAACCAAAGAGCCTTATGTTAGCAGCTGCTCCTTTACTTGTTTATGAACTTAGGTTATGTTTGAAAAAATGATTAGGTCACATTTCTGGCCCTGTCTTCTATTTCAAACACTTCTTTGGTAATACATTAAAATCGTTTTGCAGTCAATCTGTTCTTTGCATTCTCATTACTTTCATTTCAGCGAAAAGGGAAGGAGCCCACAGAACACGTCCCTGAAGTGATCCTGAATAATTTCACAACGCGGCTCGGCCATTCCATCGGCCGCATGTTTGCTGCTCTCTTCCCACACGACCCTCAGTTCATTGGAAGACAAGTAGCTACATTTCACAACCAGAGAGACTACATCTTTTTCAGATTCCACAGGTGATGTTTCCCACAATACTCATTTACAAGTGAGGGAGAATGCTCTTGTAACTTCATTCCTAATTTTAACTCTTCTTCCCCAAGATATATCTTCAAGAGTGAAAAGAAAGTGGGAATTCAAGAACTTGGGCCACGTTTTACATTGAAACTGAGGTCACTTCAAAAAGGAACCTTTGATTCCAAATTTGGAGAATATGAGTGGATTCATAAGGTATGTCTTAGTAATGATAATAGTCCTGCTTGGGGAGGCTAAATCTGACATGAAATGTAACCAAAAATCTTACCCTAGAAAAGTGGTATAAATGCAGTTCTCAGTGTGGAAGTGTTTAACTTAACTATTTAGAGGTATATTTTGAGAATCATGCAAAGCAGAAACGCCCTGCTGTATTTCAAGTAAAAAATAAAATAGCAAGGATTATTAATGTTAGTATACCGTAACTACTTATTTGCATCTCTACTGTACCATAACTACATTTCACTGTCTGCCCTGCTATAAAATGGAGTGGTCGTCCTTGTTTGTGTTTCATTGTGTTGCATGAACTTGCTGGTAAACAACTTTTCTTTTAAATTTCAGCGCCGAGAAATGGACACAAGTAGAAGAAAATTCCACTTATAAGTGAAATCTACCAATTGCTGGTGACCAGGAATACAGCAGCTGCTTTGAACTACAGATGATCTTGGACTCCTAACTAATGATAATGATACTGAACAGTATCTGTCTGTAGAAAGACAAAAAGCAAACATTGAAACTTTCTACGGCAGCAGATGAAGTGCCTCACATCCATCACATCCAAGAGAGGATGTGCCTCTCTTCCTATTTGTAGCCAACGTGATAAGGACAGTGACTTTTTCCAGTCAGCAGGAAAAACTATGGCCATATTTGAGCAACTTGTCATTTAGCTATCACTAAGGATTTGCCAGAAGTGCTGCTGTGCTGTAGAAATAGATCATGCTTCACAACATCAAAGACGGCAAATCTGTTGGTTAAAGAAATTTTCAAAATAAAGTATTTCTAGTTTTACAGTTTTGTTTTATTTTTTCTGTTAACCCAGACATCTTCAGTTAATCAGGTAAGAGATGAATATTTCAAACTTATTTCTAACTTATGGTATGCTATGATAGTTTTCCAAAAAGGTTCTCCTATCCAGAGAACAAGGAGAAGGCAGTATGAAATCCATGGTATTTTATTTCATTAGCATTTTGCATAAAATAGGCATGTTGCTGAAGTTACAAAAACAATATGCATAACTCCTACAGGCATCTCTTCTGTAAATATCATTTACAAGAGGTCTATATGCCCAAAGCAGTTGAAAGGATGGGAAAGAATTCATAAAATCCCCTTACAGGAGAGGTTCACAAAGCTATCATCTAAAAATGCTGCTCAGTGACTATGTGAGGTCTCTGAGCGGGGCTTTCCCCATTACAATTTTAAAAATGCTTCTTCAGCCTCACAGCAACACTCGAGTTCATATCTGCACATAAGCTTCTGTTTTGCCCTAAGTTGGTACATTCACTGGCAGCTAAAAGGTCAAATTTTCTTTGAATTCCTTTTTTTTATATACAGCTGTAAGTGCTTTTTCATATTTGCCTAATGAATAAGAAGGCACATAGTGTAAGTTATCTCCTAAAGTAGAATTACTCATTAAGGTAAAGAATAATTTACTGTCTTAATGTGATGTCTATGATATGGCACAGCTGTATAGCTGAATTATAAACAGCCCAATTTTTTTTTCTGTTCTATTTCTGTTATGTTTCTAAGTATGGTACTGCTGGAGCTTCATTATTCTGAAGGACTGTTAACCCCAGGCAGACTTGCAGCAACAGAGAATATTTACACTCCTCTCTGCTCTCCAGCTGCTACAGTGATGCACTGACTGTGAGGTGCCACCGTACCCAGAGGTTAATCCAATTCTTACAGTAATTTCAAGACCAGACTAAGTCAAGACACTTTTATTTTTTGCTTGGCGTATAAAACTGATTCCCGTATGAAACAGAAATACGTAACTAGCATACAGTTCATCTGGAGAGGTAGATGGTAAGAAGTTTGACGATAGTAGCACTTTTAGAGTTAGATTTGGCACGTTAAAGCTAAGCTTTTTTACAGACTTCAAACCAGGCCACTCCTTGAGGCACTCCGCCCATACACACATCAGCAGGTAGGAAAAGATGCTAAAAGATCTGAAAAACAAAACCAAAATCTAGTTAGAAAGGTATCACTGCTAAGTGAAGCAAATCAACGACTATGTATGTTTCAGAGTATGCCATGGACAACTATTTAGGAACAATATCCTTTTTCCACAGCTGTTTCATAAAATATTAGTTTAAAAAATAAGTTTTTAATGAAGCCATGCCCAGAGATAGGATAATCAAAGCCCTTAAAGAAGAACTGAAGCTTAGTGTCTCCCTGAAACCAAACTGCTAAGTGGAAGCATAGAAGAAGCTATTCCCAGTCACTCCATGCTCACCAAAACACCAGGTTTCTATTTTGCCTGTGAAAAGCAGGGAATTTGTTGTGTAACTAACAAATTACACTTCCTCTTCAGTGAGGTGCTGCCGACTGTGCAAACACGAACACTATCGGCTCATCAAGAAAACAGAAGGAAGTGCCTGCAACAGATACTGCAAAATGAAGGAGTCTCACATATAGGTAGTGTAACTAAAACAGAAATTAGTTCCATTTTAAAGGCTATAACTGAGAAAATATTAAGCCTTTTATGCCCTATGTATAGAGGTGTGGTGTGAGACAGAGGAAACATTGTTTCCCTACATCCACACCTAGGATGGGCAAACCTCGGTGGGGAATTGTATGTCTCACTGATGAAGTACAGCTTATTTGGCTTTGTACCAGTTATCAGTCTATAAGGCTTATAAATGATCTGATTTCTTCCTTGGATTAGTGCTTACAGCTGAAGCTACACTAGTGTAGCATCCACAAGTATTTTTTAAATAACAGTAAGTTGGCAAAAAGTCACAATAGAAGTTACTTTAAAAGCTACAAGATCTCTAAAGCACATTTCAGTTATACCGCTGTAATTCACTGCTCAAAACAATGTGGGAAGTAGTTCTGTTTGTTAAATAGTTGAGGATCAACTTCTATACTGTGACTTCTCTGGTCTTTAAACATGGTTATTCTGCTAGTACACACATCTGGAACTTTTCTACAGTCTGCTTGAGGGGAGAACAACTTCAACAATTCAATCTGACTGCGGTCACCTTTCTATAAAGCTGCCTAACAGCACAATTTCAATCTAGCAAACTACAGTTCTTTGGATGATAGAAGTCAGCTACACAACCAGAATTTTTCAAGGTTAAGAGTCACTATGAGATTTGTAAAGATTGTGAACTACAGTTAACTGTGTATCAGTGCTTTGAAAAAATGTCTGTGCTCTCATCTGCAACAGATCCAAATCAAGGGGCAACAGGAAAAGGGAACATGGTAAAATTATCATGCATTTACTGTGGTCAAAATAACCAAGTTATTGTGACTCTCTGAATGAGTGCCTTTCATACAGCCTGTCTCATTTAAATAACAAAAGAGTTTATGAATTATAATTCAAGAACTTACCACTGAAAGATACTGAAGTAGTTCACATAATTACAAAAACGAACAAACTTTCTGGGGTCTGAATGGATTTGTACTTGATGATACTCCCGTCAGTAGGGGATCATGTTGTGCATTCTGCAGGCAGAACTGCTTCAAGTCAGCTGCAGCTTGAGAAACCTAGTTATAATAAAAGCTGGTATTAGAATTCACTGAACATTCTTAACCAAGGATGTGGTTTTTACGCTGAAAAGTATGAAGAATCCTACTAAATGATTCTGCAATACAGCTTACGTAGATTTTAAGAAATAATTTTATTGTAGTTTTTTTGTTTCTTAAGGACAAGAAGATGAACAATATAAGAATAAGAACTGATTTGGAAGTTTTAATTTTCACGTTAAACTTTTAAGTATGGAGGATGACACATGAGCAAGCTCTTGGAGATGACTTTATTAAATATATGAAGATCCTTGTTCTAGCATAAACAATTCAAAAATACTGTCTATGGTTTAACATGTTCTACTCGACTAAACTCGCATTTCAGGCTCCCTTGGAAAGCCATCCTTATGATGAGATAATGGGGTTCTGAGCACCCTTATAAGGGGTTTTTGGCACACTGTACCTTCCTAAAAACTGAACAGTGAAAATTTCTTTGTCTTGCTTTTCTTTGCTGTAACTCTGAACTCACAGAATAGAACTATAAAAGTTTCAAAAAGTTGCATCTTCCACTGACACATATATCTGCAGTTTGCCCAGCTTCTCTGCCGTGCCAGGCGCGGTCTCACCCCGGCGCCGCACAAGTTCAATGCACTTTGTGTGCCTGGCAGCGACATCTCCATCTTGGGGCCAGCCCAGCCCGTTGTGCGCCCCGGCTCGGGCGGCCTCTCCGCACAGCCCGACGGAAGGGCGCTCCTAGCTCCGAGGCACAAACGGGCAGCGCGGGCCGTGTCCATCGCCCCGGGGCAGCGCTTCGGCCGGGGAGCGGCCGCCGGGCCC